>CAWUFW010017832.1:0-246334 GCA_963921515.1 Calotriton arnoldi
AGGACTGTTTATGGGTTGGTGGGAAAGAGAACATGCATGGGGAAAATATGCCTCCCCCTGGATAAATAACATCATATTCTGGGGGAGATATATTGATGATATCATTTTATTGTGAAGTGGCTCAGTTGGGGGGTTACAAGAATACTATGACTTCCTCAATAAGAATCCATATAATGTGGCTCTCACAATGAACCACTCTGTTGAGTAGATTGATTTTTTGGACATTACGTTCTATGTGGAAGGTGATAAACTACAAAGCAAGCTGTATCGAAAACCTACAGAGAGTAATAGTGTATTACATGCCACAAGTGCGCACCCTAAGACAACCGTCAACAACATTCACTATGGAGAAATGTTGAGGATGCGCAGGAACTGTAGTGATACCAATGTGTTTATTGAAAATCTAAAAACAACTAGAAAAAGATTTGAGTGTAGAGGCTATAAAAAATTGATATTGGACAATGTGGAGAAGAGAGTAATACAGAGAACAAGGGAATCTACAATGCAAGTTCAGGGCTCTGCTAATGTTGGTTTATCTACTCATACTTCTATTAACTTTGTTACGAAGTATAATAAACATAGTCAAGATATTGATAAGATTCTATATAAACATTGGAGTTTGTTACAGGAAGTGCCAGGAGTTAAGGGGGAAATTTCGATTAAACCCAAAGTGACCTACAGAAAGGGAAGAACTTTAAGAGACATGTTGTGCCCCAGCTATGTGCAACCAAGAAGGACAGGAAAGACT
The DNA here is from genome assembly GCA_963921515.1 of Calotriton arnoldi. Taxonomy (NCBI): domain Eukaryota; kingdom Metazoa; phylum Chordata; class Amphibia; order Caudata; family Salamandridae; genus Calotriton; species Calotriton arnoldi. The sequence continues at coordinate 749 of CAWUFW010017832.1, forward strand.
TGGCTGCCATCACAAGTGAATGTTTTTTTTACATGTACAGATTGCAGTGTGTGCCAATATGGCAAAAATAGACTGAAAGAATTCTGTTATAATACCTCTCGGGTTTATAAAATGCGACAAATTATAACATGCAAAACTACTTATGTTACATACATAATTGGATGCTATTGTAACATCATTTATGTGGGCAGTACCACTCGGGCACTTAAAATTAGAATCCAGGAACATATAAGGGCAATCCGTCATCAGGATAGCAGATATCCAATGACTACACATATGCGTGAGTGTCATGGAGGTAGAGCAGAAATCTGGTTCCATGGCATAGATCACATACCCTTGAGATCTAGGGGGGACAGGGAACGGTCCCTTCGACAAAATGAGGCGGGCTGGATTTGCCGGTTACGATGTACCAAGTTGGGACACAATACTGATGAGGAATTACACTACTTTCTGTGATTATACAGACAATATGGTTATCATTGGAAACATCTCTTGGTAATTATGTTGTTGTATTTTAAAATGTTCATCCTCCCTTCTGCCTAAATATGTAGGAAATAGATTTCAAACATTGTTACCAATATTGAAGCAGCCATTTATGTTGATGTAATTTTTATCCTAATTTTGGCATAAATGTTACTTGGAATGCTATATGTACTGGATTTGTATATCAATTAAGAGTGGGATGTGGCCAGCCTCTGGATTAAAATTAAAACAGAGTTGATATCAATGGGCTGCTAAATCAAAAGTAGATATGGTTGGAATGTGCCTGCTCCCATACTTGCCAAGGCTCTAATTGAATAAAATCGTACATAATTTTGACCCGTTATGAAGCAGATTTTGGAGAGAAACGGGGTGTGGTTCAGTTACTACTGCCTTGTAAAATTGTTGTTATTTGTGATGGCATGGAGGAGACTCGAACTTGGGCTGTGAGGTAGACTATGTTCCGCGCTTGCTGGTGGAGCTATACCTTTGACCTGAACCTTCCATGGTGGATTTAGGGAATTAGGTATTACTGATGCTGATTGGATATTTGATAATTGTTACACTTAAATGCGTTAACACAACGTAGTAAGGGGATTCCGTGAAATATACTGGAACCTTGAAGAATGACTATTATATCTTTTAAGAGGATAGGCGTTTGTAAAATGTAAGATTTTACATGTCTTGTGTTGCGTTTGGGTGGTACAATACGAATTGAAATTTTTGTAATATCTTGCTGACTATCCTTAGGATTGGATATATAACAAAATAAATGAATAAAATTGTTGTCATTTTTGACGGCATGGAGGAGACTCGAACTTGGACTGTGAGGTAGATTGTGTTCCGCGCTTTTGCTGGTGGAGCTATCTCTTTGACCTGAATCGTCCATGGCAGATTTAGAGAATTAAGTATTAACAATGCTGATTGAACACCTGATAATTGTTACACTTGGATGCGTGAACATAACGTAATAAGGGGATACCGTAAAATACACTGGAATCTTGAAGAATGACTACTATATCTTGTAAGAGGAATGGCGTCTGTAAGACGTAAGATTTTACATGTCTTGTGCTGCGTTTGGATGGTATAATATGAATTGAAAGCTATATAATATCTTGCTGACTATTTTTACGATCGTCTTTTTAAAATATGAAGGGAACTAAGATACTTTGTTGTTAGACCTTCCCTTGTGCTAATGACACAGGTGATACTGGCGGTTAACGGTTTTGCTTATAAAGGACAGATTCTAGTGGGGCTTTCTCTTGCATCTCAAACGAACTACTTTTCGGCTACGTCGTGCAGGAGCAGATTTCTTTGGTAAGCTCAAATTTCTATTAGACTTAGTTACTTCCTTCCTGTTTCAAATAGGTGGGCTATATATAGATTTTTTCGCCTAGTGTAGGTGGGCTGTGGACACACCGCTCACTACACTTTTGTTAATATACTGGGTTGTTGTAAATGTTTTTCCCTTTTGAAAATACAGTGGGGGATGATTGTGAATGGTTCTTAGGACTATTTCAGGATACACTGCTCACTACACTCTTCTTAAGAAAATGGGGTGTGGTGTAATGTGTTTCCCTTTTTGAAAACACAGTGAGGGATGATTGTGAATGGTTCTTGGGATTATTTCAAGGTATCATTCACAATGAGCCTTTGATCGAAACGATGTACTATATGTGACGCCTTTATGGGGCTTCATAGTTCCTCTTGGGTGGGCGTGGGGCGACTGGAAATGCCTGTTTGAACCATTATAAGGCATTATATAAATGTGATTGTTTTGGCTTTAGATCTAGATAGAGATCTTTATTTTCTCTCTAGGGGACTATAGTCGTTTTTAATTGATATTGTTATCTTTAATTTTAATTTAACTAAGAAGTCATTTCTGTATATTGTACTTTTTTACATCAAGTCTTGAACATTATATTATACTATGGCTGGCTTCTCATGGTATCGTAAATTATATTGCAGGCACATCAGCCTTTTTATATATTAGAGCCTCCGAGCCGGATTTGGGTCGGTTGCAGTTCAACTATTAGGTAAGCGAGTGGTCTTCCATATTGGACATTTTCAGTGTTTGAGAATATGCAGGTAGTTTTGTTCATCATTTGTAAATATATTCTTGTTTTTTTCAAACATCTCTTACAGGCATTATTACGACTTATGTAGTCGTTGCCTGTAGTACCTTATAAACTAAAAAGAAAAATTGGTGGTCTATGGTGATTGGCCAGTGGAGTACACTTGAAAACTTGATATACAATTGCTTGGTCAACTCTTTGGAACCATTTAATATATTTTGGTAGGTGTATTATCCTTAACAGATTGGGGGCTTGATAAAAAAGGTGCCAATTAAGATAGGATGTAGTTCTTGGTTTCAGATTGAATATATGTTTGATAATAGAGAAATATGGGGAATGCTCTCTCTAATGTTTTTTGTTGTTTACACTGGTGGTTTTAAAATAGGATTGTATTGTATAAATTATCATCTTTGCTAAAATAGATTTAGGACATTTGGGTTAAGGACAGATAGACGATACAAGTGAATGATGTTAATATTCTTTCTTTCGAGACAAAAAAAAAAAAATACTTTGTCAAGTGTGAGGTAATAGGTTTTATATAAGAGCCTTGTCAATATTGGGCTTAGGTGAATTCTTTCACATGTTTTTATGTTTTCATGTTGTTTGTTTATTGGATGTCTGTAATGTATTATAAATTTAGTAATATGCATTGTATTAAAACAAATTTTATATTTTTAAACGTTATCTTACAGCCCTGATGAAGTTCTTGGGATAGAACGAAACGCGTTGGCTGTTGTGGCTGTTTTACATTTGACATCATTGTAAAGAAGAATAAAGATTCCATTGTCATTTCAAATACTGGACGGACATTCGTATTTGTATTTACTTTATATGGACTTTTCTGCAAAGTGGTGCAACCTGCAGTTGTTATATCAGTATTTTGGTTTTTCTAACCGCCCCTAGCGGAACGGCAGGGGCAGCGGAGTTGCACACAATGAGAGTATAAGGCTCTACGTTGGATACTAATTATTGGGAGGGAAATAAAGGGTGGCAGGTGCATCACAAAAACCGGGAGTTTTTGTATAGGTTGGCTGTTTCCTTGTTGTTTTTAGATTATTTAGACCTTGTTGCACTCCCTTTTTTCACTTGCCCTTTAGACTTTTGAAACTCTAGGAAGAACAAAAAATGGCCAAATTCAAAGATAGGAGGGAGGAATTTGCCTCGAATCTATTTTCCTCACAGAAATTAACTAAAAATACAACTGGTGATCTTACTATAGGGGGGATTAAAATCCCAATTCCAAAAGCTTGAGAGATTGAAAAAACAAGAACTCGCGAGGTGGTGGGACGGTATTACTTTACAGCAATATCTTGATAATGATAGGGTTCCCAGAGGTTTGAGGATTTTGATCTTCCCAACCTTTGAGGATTTAGATGAACTTCTCCTAAAGGAATGGGAAGATAATTTATCACATTCATCAGCAACTATGATGAAAATATTAATAATACATGCAGAAAAGAAAGCAGCATCCCTATTAGTGGAGATAGATATGTTAGAAAAGGAGATAGAGGCCAATCCACTTACTGAAGTGGTTAAAAAGAACTATGAGATTCTTGAGAAAGTGATGGAAGAATACCAGTTGTATCAGAGAGACAAGAAAGCGAAAAAGATTCAAAGAGATGAAAAAGATTATCGTGATGGTAGAATATATACCTTTGCGAAGAAATTTGATACTGTTAAAAGTACAGAGTCAACAAAGAGAAGTAGGGAGGACATTTCTGATTCAAGATCAATCAGCAGTGGTTCTCTCACTTCTACAGAGAGCATTTCGCTAGTGAGTGAGAAAAATGATATATTAGTACCACAAGAAAAGAGCAATTTTTTATTGGAGCTAGAGAGGCTACGCCTCAACAATGTGCAAGCAAAAAGATATGCAAGACAAGGCGGGGAGGCAGGGCCTGGCACAAAAAACAAAAAAGAATTGCCAAAGTTAGCGGTGGACCTTCGCTCATCCAGGAGGAAATAAATGCGGCTTTAATTTTGAAGCCAACAGAGGGTTGGTTAAATACTCAGGAGCAAAATAATTGTAATTTGTCAATTGTTAATCTTTCAAATCACAGTCTTAGTAATGAAGAATGCAATGTTTTGAGAAAAGGACTATGTTTTTGTCCCACACAAACTTGTAAAATTATTGATGTGATTGTTGACCTACATAAGTTCACGAGGATTTTGAAATTAAAACATTTCTTTCATACAAATTCTGGATGTAATTTGCTTGATGTCCCCAACCCCGAGTTTACGGAGTATACTGTGGGGGAGGTGGATACTATCCATGTATTGATGTCATTGAATGATGATACACAGATTACTCGGCAAGAACTAAATATGGAATTGGGGGTTAATAACAAGCTTGATATTGATAGTGGTTTAAAAAAACGATCCAAATTTACACCTCAAGTTTCCCATCCTAAAATAGATCTGTTTAATGCGCGAGTAACGGAGGACTTTCACAAACTATTAAACTCTGATCAATACAGGGATAAGGGTCCATTTAATATTACTCGGGGAGAACAACAGGCTTTACACACCCTATGTGATCAAGAAAATATAATAATACGTGAAGCCGATAAGGGTGGTAACGTGGTTGTTATGAATAAATGTGATTATATGGGTGAGATAGCAAGGCAACTAATGGATGTTGCTTGCTATGAGATGATCCAATCTAACCCCATACCAGATTTGACAATTCTTATTAACATGAAACTCTTGGACTGGAGTGAAAAGGGTCTCTTGACAGATGGTGAATTGAGTTATTTGAGGGTTAGTAAACCCAGCTATCCTTGTATTTATGTATTACCAAAAATACACAAGGGGGGAGATTTCCCCCCTGGGAGACCAATAATTGCAGGAATTGACTCTCCAACAGAGCGACTATCGGAATATGTGGATACATACTTACAACCAATAGTGAAAAATGTACCTGCATTTATACAGGATAGCAAAGATATCCTCAATAAATTTGAGGCTATTGTTTGGAGTGAGGGGTTACATCTGGTTACATTTGATGTGGCCAGTTTGTATACCTGTATCAGGAAAGATTTGGGTCTTCGTGCACTAGGCCATTTTCTGAAAAATAGAACTGCTGAGTGGTTTGAACACAATGAAATGTTATTAGAAATGACGGATTTGATTTTATCAAAAAACTTCTTCCTTCATGGCACACAGTGGTACCACCAACTCCAGGGGACGGCGATGGGGGCAAAATTTGCACCATCGTACGCAGGACTGTTTATGGGTTGGTGGGAAAGAGAACATGCATGGGGAAAATATGCCTCCCCTGGATAAATAACATCATAATCTGGGGGAGATATATTGATGATATCATTTTATTGTGGAGTGGCTCAGTTGGGGGGTTACAAGAATACTATGACTTCCTCAATAAGAATCCATATAATGTGGCTCTCACAATGAACCACTCTGTTGAGCAGATTGATTTTTTGGACATTACGTTCTATGTGGAAGGTGATAAACTACAAAGCAAGCTGTATCGAAAACCTACAGAGAGTAATAGTGTATTACACGCCACAAGTGCGCACCCTAAGACAACCGTCAACAACATTCCCTATGGAGAAATGTTGAGGATGCGCAGGAACTGTAGTGATACCAATGTGTTTATTGAAAATCTAAAAACAACTAGAAAAAGATTTGAGTGTAGAGGCTATAAAAAATTGATATTGGACAATGCGGAGAAGAGAGTAATACAGAGAACAAGGGAATCTACAATGCAAGTTCAGGGCTCTGCTAATGTTGGTTTATCTACTCATACTTCTATTAACTTTGTTACGAAGTATAATAAACATAGTCAAGATATTTATAAGATTCTATATAAACATTGGAGTTTGTTACAGGAAGTGCCAGGAGTTAAGGGGGAAATTTCGATTAAACCCAAAGTGACCTACAGAAAGGGAAGAACTTTAAGAGGCATGTTGTGCCCCAGCTATGTGCAACCAAGAAGGACAGGAAAGACTTGGCTGCCATCACAAGTGAATGGTTTTTTTACATGTACAGATTGCAGTGTGTGCCAATATGGCAAAAATAGACTGAAAGAATTCTGTTATAATACCTCTCGGGTTTATAAAATGCGACAAATTATAACATGCAAAACTACTTATGTTACATACATAATTGGATGCTATTGTAACATCATTTATGTGGGCAGTACCACTCGGGCACTTAAAATTAGAATCCAGGAACATATAAGGGCAATCCGTCATCAGGATAGCAGATATCCAATGACTACACATATGCGTGAGTGTCATGGAGGTAGAGCAGAAATCTGGTTCCATGGCATAGATCACATACCCTTGAGATCTAGGGGGGGGGGACAGGGAACGGTCCCTTCGACAAAATGAGGCGGGCTGGATTTGCCGGTTACGATATACCAAGTTGGGACACAATACTGATGAGGAATTACACTACTTTCTGTGATTATACAGACAATATGGTTGTCATTGGAAACATCTCTTGGTAATTATGTTGTTGTATTTTAAAATGTTCATCCTCCCTTCTGCCTAAATATGTAGGAAAGAGATTTCAAACATTGTTACCAATATTGAAGCAGCCATTTATGTTGATGTAATTTTTATCCTAATTTTGGCATAAATGTTACTTGGAATGCTATATGTACTGGATTTGTATATCAATTAAGAGTGGGATGTGGCCAGCCTCTGGATTAAAATTAAAACAGAGTTGATATCAATGGGCTGCTAAATCAAAAGTAGATATGGTTGGAATGTGCCTGCTCCCATACTTGCCAAGGCTCTAATTGAATAAAATCGTACATAATTTTGACCCGTTATGAAGCAGATTTTGGAGAGAAACGGGGTGTGGTTCAGTTACTACTGCCTTGTAAAATTGTTGTTATTTGTGATGGCATGGAGGAGACTAGAACTTGGGCTGTGAGGTAGACTATGTTCCGCGCTTGCTGGTGGAGCTATACCTTTGACCTGAACCTTCCATGGTGGATTTAGGGAATTAAGTATTACTGATGCTGATTGGATATTTGATAATTGTTACACTTAGATGCGTTAACACAACGTAGTAAGGGGATTCCGTGAAATATACTGGAACCTTGAAGAATGACTATTATATCTTTTAAGAGGATAGGCATTTGTAAAATGTAAGATTTTACATGTCTTGTGTTGCGTTTGGGTGGTACAATACGAATTGAAATTTTTGTAATATCTTGCTGACTATCCTTAGGATTGGATATATAACAAAATAAATGAATAAAATTGTTGTCATTTTTGACGGCATGGAGGAGACTTGAACTTGGACTGTGAGGTAGATTGTGTACCGCGCTTTTGCTGGTGGAGCTATCTCTTTGACATGAATCTTCCATGGCAGATTTAGGGAATTAAGTATTAACAATGCTGATTGAACACCTGATAATTGTTACACTTGGATGCGTGAACATAACGTAATAAGGGGATACCGTAAAATACACTGGAATCTTGAAGAATGACTACTATATCTTGTAAGAGGAATGGCGTCTGTAAGACGTAAGATTTTACATGTCTTGTGCTGCATTTGGGTGGTATAATATGAATTGAAAGCTATATAATATCTTGCTGACTATTTTTACGATCGTCTTTTTAAAATATGAAGGGAACTAAGATACTTTGTTGTTAGACCTTCCCTTGTGCTAATGACACAGGTGATACTGGCGGTTAACGGTTTTGCTTCTAAAGGACAGATTCTAGTGGGGCTTTCTCTTGCGTCTCAAACGAACTACTTTTCGGCTACGTCGTGCAGGAGCAGATTTCTTTGGTAAGCTCAAATTTCTATTAGACTTAGTTACTTCCTTCCTGTTTCAAATAGGTGGGCTATATATAGATTTTTTCACCTAGTGTAGGTGGGCTGTGGACACACCGCTCACTACACTTTTGTTAATATACTGGGTTGTTGTAAATGTTTTTCCCTTTTGAAAATACAGTGGGGGATGATTGTGAATGGTTCTTAGGACTATTTCAGGATACACTGCTCACTACACTCTTCTTAAGAAAATGGGGTGTGGTGTAATGTGTTTCCCTTTTTGAAAACACAGTGAGGGATGATTGTGAATGGTTCTTGGGATTATTTCAAGGTATCAGTCACAATGAGCCTTTGATCGAAACGATGTACTATATGTGACGCCTTTATGGGGCTTCATAGTTCCTCTTGGGCGGGCGTGGGGCGACTGGAAATGCCTGTTTCAACCATTATAAGGCATTATATAAATGTGATTGTTTTGGCTTTAGATCTAGATAGAGATCTTTATTTTCTCTCTAGGGGACTATAGTCGTTTTTAATTGATATTGTTATCTTTAATTTTAATTTAACTAAGAAGTCATTTCTGTATATTGTACTTTTTTACATCAAGTCTTGAACATTATATTATACTATGGCTGGCTTCTCATGGTATCGTAAATTATATTGCAGGCACAACAGCCTTTTTATATATTAGAGCCTCCGAGCCGGATTTGGGTCGGTTGCAGTTCAACTATTAGGTAAGCGAGTGGTCTTCCATATTGGACATTTTCAGTGTTTGAGAATATGCAGGTAGTTTTGTTCATCATTTGTAAATATATTCTTGTTTTTTTCAAACATCTCTTACAGGCATTATTACGACTTATGTAGTCGTTGCCTGTAGTACCTTATAAACTAAAAAGAAAAATTGGTGGTCTATGGTGATTGGCCAGTGGAGTACACTTGAAAACTTGATATACAATTGCTTGGTCAACTCTTTGGAACCATTTAATATATTTTGGTAGGTGTATTATCCTTAACAGATTGGGGGCTTGATAAAAAATTTGCCAATTAATATAGGATGTAGTTCTTGGTTTCAGATTGAATATATGTTTGATAATAGAGAAATATGGGGAATGCTCTCTCTAATGTTTTTTATTGTTTACACTGGTGGTTTTAAAATAGGATTGTATTGTATAAATTATCATCTTTGCTAAAATATATTTAGGACATTTGGGTTAAGGACAGATAGACGATACAAGTGAATGATGTTAATAGTCTTTCTTTCGAGAGAAAAAAAAAATACTTTGTCAAGTGTGAGGTAATAGGTTTTATATAAGAGCCTTGTCAATATTGGGCTTAGGTGAATTCTTTCACATGTTTTTTATGTTTTCATGTTGTTTGTTTATTGGATGTCTGTAATGTATTATAAATTTAGTAATATGCATTGTATTAAAACAAATTTTATATTTTTAAACGTTATCTTACAGCCCTGATGAAGTTCTTGGGATAGAACGAAACGCGTTGGCTGTTGTGGCTGTTTTACATTTGACATCATTGTAAAGAAGAATAAAGATTCCATTGTCATTTCAAATACTGGACGGACATTCGTATTTGTATTTACTTTATATGGACTTTTCTGCAAAGTGGTGCAACCTGCAGTTGTTATATCTGTATTTTGGTTTTTCTAACCACCCCTAGAGGAACGGCAGGGGCAGCGGAGTTGCACACAATGAGAGTATAAGGCTCTACGTTGGATACTAATTATTGGGAGGGAAATAAAGGGTGGCAGGTGCATCACAAAAACCGGGGAGTTTTTGTATAGGTTGGCTGTTTCCTTGTTGTTTTTAGAATATCAAGACTTACAAAAGTAATGAACCAACAACTTTCTGAATATCTGGAGGAAAACTCTTGGCTAGATGACACACAACACGGTTTTAGAAAATATTGCAGCACAGAATCGGCATTGGGGATAGCAACAAAGGAAATACGAGAAGTACTTGATAGGGTTGGGACAGCTGCACTGATCCTTTTGGATCTTTCTGTAGCTTTTGATACAGTCAGCCATTGGATTCTGGCTGACCGTATGCAGAGGCTAGGGATAGAGGGCACAGCTTTTGATCTCTTGATATCTTTTCTGGCAAACAGACAAAATAATGTTAAGATGGGTCAGTTTGTCTCCAGGTCTTTTTCCCTGCCCTGTGGTGTTCCCCAGGGCTCAGCTTTGAGCCCAACTTTGTTTAATCTTTACGTTACTCCCCTAGCGTCTATTATTAAAAAATCCGGCTTTTCCCTGGCCTATATTCAGATGATACCCAAATCGTGGTATCATTGGCAAATCCTGAAGCCAATCTGGGTGCGGCTTTCAGCTCATGTATGAGTAAGGTGAGCAACTGGATGGACTGCAATTGCCTTAAGTTGAATGCCAATAAAACGGAGGTTATCATCTTCGGCAACAACCCTTCCTTCTGGACACCGGACTGGTGGCCACCTGAGATGGACTCTCTACCCGAACCCTCAAACAAAGTTAGAATCTTAGGGTTCCTGGTAGACAAGGAACTGAAATTTAAGGACCAAGTAAATAAAATAACCTCAGCCGCTTTTTGCTCCCTTAGGCTAATAAAAAAGATAGAAAAATGTCTGCCCCCCAAACTACTTAAAACAGTAACAATGGCACTCATTCTTACGAGGATTGATTACTGCAACAGTCTGTATCTTACGCTTGCAACGGGTCTCGTAAAGAGGCTTCAGACACTGCAAAACACGGCAGCTTGCTTCTTTTGTAAAATTCCGAAGTATGAGTCAGCCAGAGGAGCAATTCGGAAATTACACTGGTTGCCAGTCAAGCAACAATGTAGTTTCAAAGCTCTCTGTATGGCCTATAAATCACTGCATGGACTTGGGCCAGACCATTTTAAAATGAAACTTAGATGGTACATCCCAGCTAGGACTCTTCGATCGGGCTCTGCCAGGAACCTGATTGTCCCTCCATTTAGGAAGGCCACCTGGGGTGGAAAGAGCTTTTTTAGGGCCACTGCCATGCTTTGGAACAGTCTCCCACAGTCACTAAAAACTGCGCCCTCCTTACTCTCCTTTAGAAAAGCCTTAAAGACCTGGCTTTTCACACAGGAATAGACGTTTTTCTGCACATCTGCCTGATCCAATTACGACACCGTTTCAGCCTAATCGGATTTCGATAGCGCCAAGACGCCCTAGAGCATGAGTTTGCGCTTTATAAGTCACATTCACATTGACATTCACATTCACAAATTAATATTGGTTGTTACCTTTATTATCTTCTTCCTTGTCTTTGAATGTTGCTCAATTATTTTAAAGTTTTTTCTGTAAGTTCTATGAATATTATTATGAGACAGATTTGTAGAGCGCATGGCTACTTCATTAAATTTCCCAGCGCTGAGAACTCCGCTCCAGTAAAGATGGTGTAAGTGAAGATAATGAGAAATTAAAAGCCAGAGGTAAAGACCCAGTTTTTTTCTGTTTACTAAAGGAGGCTTCAGAAGGGGCCTGTCAGACAGTTTGGGGCAGGGAGTTCCAGATCTTAGGTGCCAGGTACCTGCAGGAGCTCCTACTGATTCTGACTTTTTTAAATTTAGGAACTGAGACCAGTCTGGCATTAGAAGATCTTAAGTTCCTGGGTGGAACATAATGTTTACCCAAAGAGTGAAGGTATCGCAGGCCAGCATTAAATAATGCCTTATAATAGTAGCAGAGAACTTTAAAGGCAATTCTCTGCCCGACCAGAAGCCAGTGCAGTTTGCTGAGACTGGTTCAGATGGAAAAGCGTTTAGGAAGTTTCAATAGCATACGTGCTGCAGACTTTTGTATGCGTTGAAGTCTACTAAGTCACGTCGGTGAGAGACTGAGGTAAAGGACATTATAGTAGTTCTACGTAAAGATGGTCAGGGCTAGGATAACAGTTTTTTAAGCTGACACTCGTAGAAATCCTACGATCTTCTTAAGGATTTTAATATCCCAAAACACTGTCGGGCTAATGAGTTTTTTTGGATGATAAATGACAGCTTATCATCAACGCAGATACCAAGTATTTTTACTTTTGTTTTGGTGATTGTAAGGGACCGAGCCTATTTGGTCATCGTGCGGTGGATCAAATGGCAGGCTGATAACCCAAGATCATTACCTCGGTCTTCTCACCATTCAGCTTTATGTCGTTATTATCCATCCAGATGGCTACTTCTGAAAGACATCGACACAGTTGGGAGGCAGTGTTGTTGCTTTTTTGAGAAAGAGTAATGATAAGCTATGCATCGTCCATGTGTGAAATGATGGTGAAGTCGAAGCCTGCAATGACGTCAGCCAGGGTGGCGGACGTAGATGTTAAAAAGAGTTGGACTTAGGGAAGATCCCTGAGGCACTCCTTGATCCAATCAAAACATCTTCACGTGAAATGGTTTCAAAGAAACCTGAAAGGATCTGCCAGAGCAGGGCTTTATCCTCAATGCCGCTTTCACACAGTCTTTTTAGCAAAATGTTGTGGGACACTGTGTCGAAAGCAGCACTGAATAACATGCTAATCAAATATATTAGATCCTTTACATTCCTCAAAAGAATCTGTTTTCATATTATGTAAATCGTTTCATGATTGATGCCAAGACATCTTCACCAGTAGTATGACAATAGATACAATTGGAGTAAGAAGGGAGAAAAATTTAGATTTCATGCTTGTTACTCCTATTATGTCTACCATCATACTGTGATGGAGTTTGTAGATCTGTATGTCTCTCTTTTTGGTGCTGTGATTAATTGTTGAAGTAAAAGTAGAGAATACCTGGTCACTATTTTTGATACCCAGCAACCTGTGAACAATTTGTAAAAAGTAGTTGCCAGGGCCCAGAGTTTTGCTCAGAAGCCCACAGTTGGCTCTATCAAACGTTGCACGTGCCGAATACTAAGGCTTCACAGTCTTGATTCCACTCATGGCTCCTTCAACCACCACTAGACACACTTTGGCCCTTTATCTTACTTTTTCAGGTTCCTTTTAATCCCGTCTTTCTTTCCTTGTCACAGTTTTTTCATCTTTCTCTTTCTTTCCCCTTTTGCATTTTTCTCTCTTTTTTTCTGGGTCAAAGTGTGATGAGTATAAATAAGTGCCGGTCCCCAAAAAAGAATGCCAGTGGGCTCACCTGCAGTCACTGGCTTAAATTAAGTACTGTCTGCAACAATTATTGATTATTTCCCATTTCACTGGAACATTGCACATATATTGATTATATTCATGGCACATAACATACTCCGTTTGTTTTTTATGAAGAATCTTTTTCTCGTGAGGCCTTTTCATCATTTTCATCCATCCTCTTGAAATCCAGTCTTCCAGGATCATTCTTACTTTCATCTATCACTCTAAAATATTTCTAATTCATGCTTTCCAGTAGAAGTCTGATTATTACTTCTCTCGAACTGGCTTGCTGGCTGCTGCTGTTGCTCTGGTCTAATATGTGTGCTCATCACCCCCCTTCCCTGATGCTTCTTTCTCAGTTTCTATTTGAAGGGAAGAAGAAGGAAGAATAGAGAGGGGTAGGAAACTGTCCTGTCACTCCATCCAATGTAGCTATTAAGAGGGACCCTGGTGTCACCTGTAATGCAAAATGCCTCCTTAAATTAACATACCTGTCACTTCAAGACCAGTATTGTAGATCTGCGATACAACCCACAACTGCTAAAAATTTCAGGCGGGTTGTAGAATTTTTTTGAATGCTCATACCGAAGCTTAAAAACATTGTATCAGGCCAGATTAGCTGAGCCATCTACTCCCACCTGTTTTTAGTTGGTAGAAAAACAAATAGCCTATGTTTATCATGTGCATGTATTTGTCTTTGTCTTTATCTTTGCCATTGGGTTTCTTCCTATGGTCTCATTCTCTAGAGAACCATCTTGATTTTGTTTTGTTTTAGCACTTTTAAACAGACCCTTTGAGATTCTTTGCCCTTTTGTAATTGTTTATTTGTTGTCACTCCAGCAGGAAATGTAGCAAAGTAGAAGTTTTCTCTGTGGGTTTTCTGTTGTAGACTTTTGACACTTTAAAAAAATATTTGGCATATTGTGAGTATTTTGCACCATTTACAGAGCTCAGTTTTTACACAGAGAGTGTGTGTGCTTACCAAGATTATGAGTCATTTGTTAAGTGGCCCATTGTGGACCAAGAAGCATATCTGCAACACGTCCCCATTCCACAGTAGGTTCAATTGACAGCTGCATATTCCTTGATACAGTCACATGAATCTTTTTTTGGGCATCCTAATGGCCCTCTCAATGGTTAATCCTGCTGGGATGTGTGCCCTGATGTACCTTTTGTGATCCCCAGTGGAAAGTAAATTTTATATTTTATGTTTGATTATCCATGTCCAACATTTGCTGTCTCCTTTTGCGTTTTTTCTGGAGACTCTCTAGAGATCATGTGGCATAATTTGTGCTTGAGCCATACCAGGGCAGCAGTATCTCAAAAGACAAGGTTCATATGTCCTCTCTAGGACTTTGACATAGCTATTGATGATGTGTGAGAATATTCCTTGACTCTGAAATGGCAGGCCACTATTAGTGGTTGCGAATTGTATACCAACTCTTTGTGAATTGCCTTTTATTTTGCTATGTGACCCATGTAATAATACATCACATTGCAAAATGTCTAGTGTAGGAAAGTACCCCTTTTGGCATGGTTAGACCCCAATTTTTGCCTGACTCTGATGCATCTTTGACTGAGTGTGCACTGGGTTCTTGCTAACCTGGTTCCCAGTGTTCTTTCCCAAACTTGTACCTTTGTTTCCACAATTGGCACACCTCTGGCTCACCTATAAGTCCCCTGAAAAAGGTACCAGTGGTACCAAAGGCCTTGTGACAATAGAGAGGACCTCTACGGGGTGCAGCATGCATTGTGCTACCCTAAGAGACCCCTCAGCAAGCACAAGCATACTGCCACTGCAGCCTTCGTGTTTTGGTGCAGATAAAAGTGAAGAGTCGACCTGGCACACATCCGTGTGTGCCAGGCCTACCAGCACTGCAAGAGGCATAGGTAAGTCACTGCTATAGCAGGTCTTACAGTCCTTAGGCAGGGTGTACTATACCTCACGTGAGGGCATAACTGCATGAGCAGATATGCCCCTATAGTGTCTAAGTCAGTTCTTAGGTAGTAACAAACTACAGGAGGATACCTATAGACCCAGTTGAGACCTGGGTAGGATAGTATGTAACATACAACAATGTCTCTACAGGTATTATTTAGTTGGCACTTAGAAAAAGAAATATGCACCTAACATGTTGCAGGGAAGAGGGAAAAAGAGGGGGGGGCAATGGAGACAAGAAACCAGGAAACAATCGATGTGAAAAGACTTTTTCATATATTTGATTGAAAGGTCAAAACAAAGGCACTATGTTACATTATATGTCATGTAACCTGTACAAAACTGTGCACAAGTGCTCGTGAAAAGGTGAACGGCACAAGTGACAAGTGAAGGGATATGGACAGCGGGAAACGATGCGAATAAAACAGTAATATATACAATAAACTCTTATTGGTACCTGTACATTAATACAATAATGGACAAAAAATAGTTTTTTGGGGACCATGAGAGTTTTGACTTGAATTGTGCTGCAAAGTCGATGGCGTTTCGGCCTGTAAAGATTTCAGGCCATCATCAGGACCAGGTTACAATATTTACACAAGTGCTGTATGGAAAAAATAATATCTCAAATCAAGGTTGGACCGTGGAAAACGAGAACAAGGGACAACAGGGTCTCAGGATTGACAGCACAAGAAATGATAAAGTAAGGGGATGAGCCATCAAGTAACATGGGTGTCTTGAAGACAGGAGTAGAGCCAAATGCGGGAAATCATGGTACACTCAGGAAGGGAGTGCACGATGAGGAAAGGTCTAAGGTGCCTAGGCTCAAAGAGTGAAAAAGGAAGAAAATTGCGCACAAAGTATATGGAGGTGACTTGGTACAGAGTGATCGAATTGGACGGACTGTAAACTGACCTTGCTTGTGGTCGAAGATAAGTACAACAATCAGGGTGTAGCACTGTGATGGTGCTATTGGCTGAAAAAAGGTAGTATTGAAAATTAATGGATGCCAGAACCACAGTGAGAATGAGGCAGTAATGACAAGGGTATTTACAAGGGTATTTACATTAAGTGAATGCCAAAACTCAACAAAATTAATGCAGTGGGTACAAAGGGGAGCAACTTACTTAACTGCGACCTCAGGGGGGTCAGAAGTAGTGAGGAATAGGTCTTGTGTGACTTAGGGCTGTGAAATAAGAAGGATAAAAACAAGATCACGTCACCAGATTGGTGGCTTAAAGTTCACTGTGAGTAAATGTCATGTAAATGGCGGCACTTACATGAGGTGGATTGAGTCCCTGGTATTCCACATTCAAGAAGGGAATCCGTTTCCAGTAACCAATTGCTGTGTGTGAATGGCAGAGAAGCAAGGGGCATTGATCAAAAGGGGACCGAGAAACATCAGCATTCTAGAATGCGATGCCCAATGGTGATTTTGGAAAGGACTTACTGTCGCAGCGGTGTGCTTGCGGAGAATCAGGAATTAATCCCTAGCCAGGGAGGAATCAAGGCTATGCCTGCGTGAGTCCAGGGCTGGAGTGCCGGTTGGTAGGCTACGAGCGATTTAAGAGACTGAATCAATTGCGGGACGGAACGTAACGTGCTGACGTCATCACCGAGAGAGGTGGGAGAGAAGACAGACTTAATGGAGGAGATACTCTGGTTGTGAGAGATGCAAAACACAGATCATGTAGCATGTAAATGAAATTAGGAAAGCATATTTTAGACAGTAATATGAGCCTTCAGTAGCGATGAAGCATACATTTAAAAATAGTGGGGGTAATCGCAACATATTTTTAATTATAATAAATATTGTTTTGGAATGTATGTAGAGCATAAGTGAAGAAAGCATGTTTGCACATAATCAAGGAAATACTGGCATCAATTACCGGAGTCAGTAATTGACAAAACACAATACAATACATTTCCAGTAATAGGTGATTTCTCACAAGAAAGGTGAATTTACAGAAAGAAAGAAAAGGGGGAGAAAAACATGTCTAGAAATGTGCTATTTAAGGACAAAAGGTGATGCCAACATTTGCAGTATAGATATAATGACTGGAAGTTCAATTGTAAAATTAGGCGTGATAGGAGGAATGTGGGACACAGGTAAAAATAACAATGGTAAAGTAAGACCAGGGTGTCATGGTACATGTATGTTGGTATAGGTACCAGGATCTACCAGGAGAGACAAAGGGGGCGGTTATAGTGGCACTTAATGATGGCCAATCGGAAGCCCAGTTGGTGAAACAGATTGTAGAAGCTACCTATTGAGAAGCAGAACACCAAGGGGGAGAGTGAAAGGTCTAATCAATTATGGTATTGTTCCACTCATCCAGAGTGTTAAGACCTTGTTCCACTGAATTGCAGCAGGCTATCCATCTGCATTCACACTTATTTAATAGTTGTTGTAATTTCCCACCCCTTAGTGGCAATGTGGGCTGGTAAATAATTTGCCAGACAAAGTCAGTTTCGCCATGGCCATGTTCAAGGAAGTGTGTGACCAAGGGGGTATTCTGTGTTTTGCATCTGATTCGGCTCTTGTGTTGAATTACCTGGTCTTTAACCATCTGTGTGGTCTGCTCTATGTAGATGAGATCAAATGGGCAGCGTATGGCATAGATGACATTACAGGATCAGCAGTTGGTGAAGCTTCTTAGTGGATAGGTATGTTCATGCACTTTGAACTCTTTTGTGTTAATCATCAGGGGGCAAACTGTACATCATTGGCACGTGTAGTGACCTAAGATCGGAGGTAAACCCCAAGTCGATGTAATGGAGTCACCCTGGTTTGGTTTTTTAGGCCATGTGATTGGCATGCACCAAGTGATCTGCCAGATCCCGTCCCCTCCGGTATGAAAATAGTGGTGTTTCTTGAAAGATACCTAGTCTTCAGAGTATTCCAGTTCTTTCGTATGATTTTGCATATTTTATTGCTGGAGGGAGAGAAGGTCGATAGAAATGGCATGCGTGTGTTTTTACGTTTCTCCTTTGGTGTAAGTTAAGTTTCCCTGTGATTATACCAGGCACGTTTACGTGCTCAGGTGATCAGCTTTCTGGGGTAGCCCCGTAGGATGAGTTTCTCAGTTAGGATATCTGCTTCTTGCAAATAATCCTTCCTCCACTTACAGTTCCTACGTATGAAGAGAAATTGTCCAAATGGTAAACCATCACGTAGGCCCGGTGGATGATAACTGGAGTATAGTAAAAGTATATTAAGCTCTGTGGGTTTACGGAAAAGAAAGGTACCTATTTTGTCATCCTTCACCTGAATGGTCAGGTCCAGAAAAGGGAGATTGTTTTCTTTGGGGTCTGCTGTAAATTTGAGATGTGGTTGGCAGGTATGAAGCCATTCCAAAAAATATTGTAATGTTTCAGAGTTTCCGTTCCAGAGTAACAAATATCATCGATGTATCGACGCCAGAAAGTAATTTTTTTCTCTGAAAGGATTGGCAAGAGTCAAGATTTTGGTTTTCTCAAGGTTGCATACGTAAAGGATGGCGAAGTTAGGGGCAAAACACGCTCCCATAGAGACTCCCTTGATCTTCAATTAGAAGGTATCTTTGTAAAGAAAATAGGTATTACTGAGGACAATTTGCAAGAGGTCCATAATGAAGTCCCTAGGTATTCGGGTAGGATGAGGTCTGGTATTAGGGAGATTTCTCAGAATGAGGAGACCCTCATCATGGAGGATGTTGGTGTAGAGAGATTCAATATCAAGGCCAACCATTAGGTCGGTCCCGATATTAAATGGGGTGTCTTCAATGAGATTGATGAGGTCCATGCTATATCTGACGTAGGTATCCGTTAGAGGGACAAACTCTTTGATTATGGCATCGATGTATTTGCCGAGGGGTTCAAGGATAGAGCTGCACCTGGAGACGATAGATCTTCCTGGGGGATTGTTGACATCTTTGTGTATTTTAGGAAGAACATATATCACTGGGGTAAGAGGGTGGGGGTTGTTCAAGAAGGTACCTCTCGGTGATGACGTCAGCACGTTATGCTCCGTCCCGCAATTGATTCAGTCTCTTAAATCGCCCGTAGCCTACCAACCGGCACGCCAGCCCTGGACTCACGCAGGCGTAGCCTCGATTTCTCCCTGGCAGCTGATTCATTTCTTACTCTCCGCAGGCAGACCGCTGCGACAGTAAGTCCTTTCCAAAACCACCATTGAGCATCGCATTTTAGATTGCCGATTTTTCTCGGTCCCCTTTTGATTAATGCCGCTTGCCTCTCTGCCATTCACAGATGGCAATTGGTTTTGGGAAGCATATTCCCTTCTTGAATGTGGCTAACCAGGCACTCATCCAATACGCAGACTCTATGATGCAGGAATCCAGGACAAGGCCCTCAACTGGATCCGCTCCTTCCTCCCTGGCAGGACACAGCGGGTCAGACTCCCCCTTTCCTCTCGGACCCCACACCTACCACCTGCGGAGTCCCCCAGGGCTCCTCCCTCAGCCCGACACTCTGCAACGTCTACATGGCTCCACTCGCCCCCATCGTCAGAACCTACGGACTCAACATCGTGTCATACGCAGACGACACCCAACTCATCCTCTCCCTATCCAACGAGCCCAACACCGCCAGACGCAACTTTCGAGAAGGCATGGAAGTCGTCGCCAAATGGATGAAAAACAGCTGCCTACAACTAAACACCAACAAAACAGAAGTACTCATCATGGGCCCAAACCCAGATGCCTGGAGCGACACCTAGTGGCCCCCCGCCCTCGGAAACCCGCCAACCCCCACGGACCACGCACGCAACCTGGGAATCATCCTGGACTCCGAGCTCAAAATGGACCGCAGATCAACTCCGTCTCATCTTCCTGCTTCCACACCCTCCGCCTCCTTCGTAAGACCTTCAAATGGATCCCCCTCGAACACCGAAAGACCGTCACTCACGCCCTGGTCACCAGCAGACTCGACTACGGCAACGCACTCTGCGCCGGAATAAACAAAAACCTCACCCGCAAGCTACAGAACATCCAGAACGCCGCTGCAATACTGGTCCTCAACCTGCCAAAACACTGCCACATCTCCCTGCACCTGCACACACTCCACTGGCTCCCCGTCAAGGTGAGAATCACCTTCAAGATGCTCACCCACGCACACAAGGCCCTCCACGGCACCGGACCAGCATACCTGAACAGCCGACTCAAATTCCACGCACCCCAAATGACCCTACGATCAGCCCAGCTCTCCTACGCCATGGTCCCCCGCACCAGAAAGACCAGATCGGGAGGCCGCTCCTTCTCCTTCCTCGCGGCCAAAGCATGGAACGTCCTTCCGCTCCACCTCAGACAGACAACATCGCTCCCCATTTTCGCAAGAAACCTCAAAACATGGCTCTTTGACAGACCCCCTCCTTGATGGAATGGAACATGCACCCCCCCACCCCTAGCGCCTTGAGACCCTTACGGGTGAGTAGTCGTGCTTTAACAAACCCCTGATTGATTGACTCATCCAGCCTCATGTAAGTGCCTCCATTTACATGACGTTTACTCACTCTGACCTTTAAGCCACCGATCCGGTGACGTGACCTTGTTTTTATCTTTCTTATTTCACAGGCCTAAGTCACATGAGACCTAGTCCTCATTACTTCTGACCCCCCAGAGGTCGCAGTTAAGTAAGTTGCTCCCCTTTGTACCTACTGCCTTAATTTCGTTGGGTTTTGGCATTCACTCAATGTAAATACCCTTGTAAATACCCTTTTCCTTACTGCCTTATTCTCGCTGTGTTTCTGGCATCCATTAATTTTTAATACTACCTTTTTTCAGCCCATAGCACCATCGCAGTGCTACACAGTTGCTTGTTGTACTTATCTTCGACCACAAGCAAGGTCAGTTTACAGTCCTTCCAAATCGATCACTCTGTACCCAGTCACCTCCACATACTTTGTGCACAATTTTCTTCCTTTTCCACTCTTTGAGCCTAGGCACCTTTCTACAGTGAAAAACAGTGATATTGCAGAACGTAATTTACTGCAGCAAAGTATCTTTGGTTCTAAGAAATAAATATACAAAAAAAATATTTTTGCAAACCATTGTTCTTGGATTTAGTCATTGAGGGGCAGATTTACAAGCCCCCTGCGCCACCAGTACGTCACTTTTTGTGACGTACTGGTGGCGCAGGGGGCTGCTCCATATTTACAAGGAGAGGAAAAGCCACCCTGCGTGACTTTTCCTCTCCTTGTAAATACGGCCCCTTCACACGCAGCACTTTGCGGTGAAGGGGCGTTCCATGGGTGTTGCTGTGGGTGTTCCCACGCAACACCCATGGAACAAGACACATCTCCAGAATTACGAGAAATCGTAACTCTGGAGATGCGTTTGAAAGCTACGCCACCCTAGAGGTTCTGCAGCACGCATTGAAAGAGGAAAATGGTTGTAGCGATTGTTTTTGTGCAGGAAGGTTCCCCTTCCTGCACAAAAACAATCTCTCCACGACGCAGGCATCCTTGCACCATGGTGCAAGGGTGCCTGCGCCGGCGCATGGCTGCAGTTTGTGCGCCAGCGCAGGGGGAAGCACAAGGATGCGACATATTCTTGTAAATATGTCGCATCCCTGTGCTTTCCAAACTAACGCAGTATGGCGCAGCAAAATGACTTGCTGCGCCGTGCTGCGTTAGTTAATTGTAAATCTGCCCCTGAGTTTGTGTAATCATTTCTTGCCTGTGTGTCTACAACACATGCTTAGCACTGCCCTCTGAAAAGCCTAACTGCTAGCCCACACTACCACAAAAGAAAGCATTAGTATTATCTACTTGAGCCTCTGTTGCGCCTCTGGGAATCCACTGGACTCTGTGCACACTATACCTCATTTTGGTATAGTATATACCGAGCCAGCTTTCTACATTGGTGGATCAGCGGTGGGGTCTTTGCATCTGCTTGGTCACTCTGACAAAAAGTGACCACAGGACTACAATCCAAAATTGGCTTTAGATTCAACTGTATTTGTGAATTGACAATTTTTCCAAATTTTTTAAATTCTTGTTAGGGTCTTCGTTAAGTCCCTTTAGAATTTTTAAAAGTTTAAAAGCCTACTGTATTTAGGGGTAAAAGTTCCAAGATGTTTTTAGTCTTTTTAAAAAGGCCCTAACTTTAGTGAAATAATGGAAGATACAGAGAATGTGATTGCGGAACTCAACCTGACCCCTTAGCTCCATCTTGGCATGAAGGAACTAAGGACCCTCTGTAGGCTTAAGAACATTAAAACTGGTTCCAATCCTACCAAGACCATGTTCCAGGAGCTCTTGGCAGAATATGCTAAGGAACACCCTTCTGAAGAGGAGGACCACCTTACAGAAGGAGAAAGTAGTGATCAGAGGGATCATTCCCAACCTCCTCACGGACACAGAGAATATGTGGTCCCTGCACCCATTGTTCCAAAATAGTGCACAGGATACCTGGCTCCCACCCAGGTGGATCAGGCACTCCAAACAACATTGAGGACAGCCTCAATGAAGAAGACATCCTTTTAGCAAGGATGGCTTGTAGAATAGCCCTGGAGGATAGACTCCTGGCTATAGAAAGGGAAAGAGCAGATATGGCAGCAATATAATACCTAGGGACAGAGAGAACTCTTATGACCCTAAATTCCACAAAGGGATTGTCCTCCAGTATTAGGAAAGTGATGACATTATAAAATATTTCACAGCCTTTGAGAGGGCCTGTGCATGGAGATTTGTGAAGAAGTCACAATGGGGAGCACTGCTTTGAGGCCTGTTACCTGGTAAGTGCAGGGTTAGACTCCTGACACTCACTCAGACAGATTCTGAGTCCTATTACCTCTTGAAGGGTATCCTGATTTAGGGTTTTGGTGTTGGCGTAGCGAGGCATAATGAGAAGAAATGTTTACACCTCTTTTAATTTTTTGGGTTAATGTTTTTGTGCAGGAAGGTACCCCTTCCTGCACAGAAGCAATCTCCCCGCAACGCAGGCACCCTTGCACCAAGGGAATACACAGAGATGCATCATATTGTTGTAAATGTGATGCATCCCTGTGCTTTGAAAGTGCCGCAGCATGGCGCAGCCAAAGGGCTTGTGGTGCGGTGCTGCGCTGCTGCACTTTCTTGTGGATAAGGCCCCTTGATCTCAAAACTGGAGACCCTGTCTGTCTCAAAAAAATCCCCCTAGTACTCCTCCACCTAGCACAGGTATGAAAAGTCTCAAGGTAGGATCAACAGTATGCCGAGAGCAAATCAGGGTTCACACTGAAGCTATTTTAGTCTCTGAGGGTGGGGTAGATTTGGCCAATCTTGCTGTCTGGCCCCCTAATAAGTAACTATAAGAGTACTCTTGCCAGACCTATATTGTTTTTCTAGTGGCCTAAGAAGGCTCTTTACCTGAGCAACTCCACAACATAGAATCCTTCCAACACGAATGACGCAAAATTCATTACTGACCATGTGGGGGAAATCTTCTAAAGACAACACATCAGTGGACACTTTTGAGATTAAATCAATCCACAGAATTTCTGGCAGTGTATGTCATAAGAAGAAGCAGAAGTTTCCCTAGGATTGCTTTCTGTGTGTGTTTGCTGCACGTGTGAGAGTATTTGGATTGGTGAGAGAGTGATTGATGGATGGTTGTTTGTGGCTTTACATGTATGAGACTATAATGTGAACTTTGCATGTTTTTTGTAATATTTTTCTGTAATTTTTTATCTGTAAATAATATCACTTTGTTTTTGTCAAATATGATATGTTTTCTAATAATTTGACATTTGAAACCAATTGTACATTTCTGCACAGATTGAATCTCTAAGAAAAGCAACAAAATATATTGCCAAATTTTTTTTATTTGCACATGAAAAAACCTTTTAATAAAAAGTAATGAATTTTGCATCATTCTTGTTGGAAGGATTCTAAGTTGTGGAATTGCCCGGGTAAAGAGCCATCTTAGGCCACTAGAAAAACAATATTGGCCTGGGAAGAGTACTCTTATAGTTATTGTTGTTTTTTCCCCCTTAGTCTTGGACCTAAAAGCATTGTTAGGGGGTACCTTTTCTTACATGCTGGGCCCCTAATATGAAAAAATAATAAAAGCAGCAACCCTTGATTAATGGGACTAGGGTAAAAGCCCTGAGGAATACAGGTGCCAGTGTCACCATGGTGACAGAAAAACGGATTCCCCCAGGACAGTATTTGGCTGGACAAACCTATCCAGTCACCAATGCTGACAATGTACTTAAGGTCCAGCCCATGGCTATGGTGTCCTTAGAATGGAGATTACAGTCCAAAAGATGGGTCAGTTGATGGAGTTGTCTACTCTGACACTCTTCCTGATCAACAGCAGGCTGAATGCAGGCAAGTCCTATAGCAGTATGCTGAGCTCTTCTCCTTAACCCATGGAGAAAAACACTGGTGTATCCATAGTGTGGACGCTGGAGACAGCTTGCCGTCAAAACAAAGATCTATCAGCAGTCTGACCAAGCTAAGGAGAATATCAAAGCTGAATAAACCAAGATGCTAGAGTTAGGGGTTATTGAACCCTCTGAGAGTCCTTAGGCCAGCCCAGTGGTCTTCATCCCCAAGCCTCACCCATAGAGTGAAAATAGAGAATTGAGGTTTTGTGTGGACTACAGAGGTCTCAAAACTGTCACCAAGACCGATACTCACCCTATACCCATGGCTGATGAGCTGATAGACAAATTGGGTGCGGCCAAATTTCTCGGTACCTTTGAATTAGCTGCAGCGTACTGGCAGATTGGCATGGCCCCAGTAGCAAAAGGCATTCTCCACATTAGATGGGCATTATCAGTTCACTGTTATGCCCTTTGGCTTAAAGAATGCCTCTGTCACCTTCCAAAGGTTGGTGAATCAAGTCCTTGCTGGGCTGGAGACCTTTAGTGCAGCATATCAATATGATATTGCTGTCTTTAGGTCCACCTGGCAGGATCACCTGATCCGCCTTGGGATGGTTTTGCAAGCCCTGCAAGCATCACGCCTCACTATCAAGGCATCCAAATGTCAGATAGGGTTGTGTAATTGGGCCACCTTGTAGGTGGAGGCCAAGTTCAACCCTTACAACCCAAAATCCAGACATTTCTGGACTGGGAAGCTCAAACAACCCAGACCCAAGTCAGGGCATTCCTTGGCATGACTCAGTATTACAGGAGGTTGTGAAGGGGTATGGTTCCATTGTGACACCCCTCACAGAACTCACCTCCAAGAAGATGCTCAAGAAGATAAACTGGACAGTTAGTTGTCAAAAGGCTTTTGACATGCTGAAAGAGGAAATGTGCTAAGCACCAATTCTCATAGATCCAAATTACTCTAAACAGTTCATTGGGCAGTCTGATGCCTATGAGTACGGGATAGGAGCAGTCCTATTCCAAACCAATGATGATGGCCAGGATCAGTCTGTTGCTTCTATTAGCAGGAGGTTACTCCCCAAGGAACAGCATTGGAGTGCCATAGAGAGGGAGGCCTTTGCTGTGGTCTGGTCCTTGAAGCAGTTGAGACCATACCTGTTTGGTACTCACTCCCTTGTTCAAACCGACCACATACCTCTCAGATGGTTTATGCAGATGAAAGGTGAGAAACAAAAACTTTTGAGGTGGTCCATCTCCCTACAGGGAATGGACTTTACAGTGGAACACAGACCTGGGACGGCACATGCCTATGCCGATGGACTTTCCAGGTTCTTCCACTTAGACAATGAAGACTGTCTTGGGAAAGGTTAGTCTCATTCTCTTTCATTTGGGGGAGGTAGGAAAGTACCACTTTTGGCATAGATTCCCCCACATTTTGCCTGACTTTGATGCATCTTTGACCGAGTGTGCTCTGGGTTCCTGCTAACCAGGTTCCCCAGAGACTGGGTTCCAAAACCGTGCTACTCACCTGCAAGTAGTACCACTTCGATTGCCCCCTTTCTCCTTTGGATAACATTATCACCAGATCCCGAGTTTGACCTTTGTACCAGGCTGCCCCAGTGCCGCTGGTGGTGCAGTGAGGTCACTTACCTGATCCTGGCTTGGTACTGATCCTTCATCCAAAAGCTCAATTACGTAAATCATTAACTCACCTGCATATTGCTGATTGTGTTTCCGCCCATAGAATAACATTGTATTGGTTGAAAAATGTAATGTGTCCACTTTTTACATCGAAAAATAGTGATATTGCAAAACGTATTTTACTGCAACAAATTATCTTTGGTTCTAAGAAATAAATATACAAAAATTAATATTTTTACAAACCATTAGTCTCGTATTTAGTCATTGAGTGTGTGTAATCATTTCTTGCATGTGTGTGTATAAAAAATGCTTAGCACTGCCCTCTGATAAGCCTAAGTGCTCGCCCACACTACCACAAAAGAGTGCATTAGTATTATCTATTTGAGCCTCTGTAAAGCCTCTGGGGAACCACTGGACTCTGTGCACAATTTACCTAATTTTGGTATAGTATATACAGAGCCAGCTTCCTACATCCAATCACAGGCACTCACAAGAAGCTGAAGAACAACCTACCTGCTGAATATTAAATTGGCAGGTGGCTATTTGCAAAACACTGTTATTGGCTATGAACCCAGGGATGGTGGCCTGCAAAAAACTGCAGATCAGCATCCCTGCATTTACATTTGCAAATGGGAAATATATATTTTTCAAGCAACCTATGTTCCTTAAGGAAACAGGTGCTGTTTTATAAATGAATATGTTTCCTATTTGGGGAGACATCGTGGGAGAATTGTGAGGAGCATGCTCTCATCCTATGCACCACTGCCTACTCCTCTGCGGTTGCCCAAACTAACTGTCAAAGGAGAACTTGTCCATTGGGGATAGCCCCCCCTTTATAAATAAGTAACACCCTCTTTGGAGGAATCAGTAACTTTGAATGGTTTGAAATTGCATCTTAATTCAGAATCACACACAGGCGGGGACTCCCCTTTCATCCCCCTTACTAATTGTGTTGCGGAATGAGCCACAAAAACCTTCTTGCAATTTGAAAAGGTTTTTCCGAATGGCAAAATGACTTTAGTACATAGCAAAAAGTCATTTTGCTTTCACAAGCCATGTGATTTTGGTAATCTGGAAGTTTTTGACTGCAATATTAATTTGTACATGAGATCCTAAGTTAGGTAATAGCTCTAGATGCATTTTGCTGTCAGTGAAGCATAGAAGTTTTCTAATGTTTGCGTTCCTTCTACAATGTATCATCCTAATTTTTCTCTCACCCCTGATGAAGAGGGGTGCACAATTTGTTCCATTTCCAAGTGTTTCAAGAGCTATTACAGGGGACATTGGCATGACTCAATTTTGCAGCATTCTTCTCCGTGCTGATGTCTGGTGTATTGTGGTATTTATTCATGCAGGCATTTTCTAGTTAATTAGGGGGTAGTGCACCTATGTCACAAGCAAATATGACATTCCTTATTGTGATTATCTTAGAGCAGGTTTTTAGACAATAATTTAGGATAAGCAGACTGATTTATACTTTGGTGGATGGAGTATGTACGGTTGCCATGGTGAGGTACTTTGCTCCTTCCATGCTGAGTGTACGCTGCCTGCCAAATTTAGATACATCCACTGGCCCAGTGGACATCGCTTGCATTTCCAGGAACTGCTGTCACTGTAGTTCCTGTAAATGCATTGAAAATTTGACAGACGACTCCGTCAATATGACCAAGCAGTATGTCAAACTTTCAATTTTTTTTTTTCAAACATGAAATTCTAAAATGGGATTTTCTTTTTGAAAATAAGAAAACCCAATGACCCCCTCACCATGAGAGCTTTTTTCCTAGGGCGTGAGCATCATTTTACAGTTTTTACTTTTTCTTGCCACCAGGATTTGTTGCTTGAACATGAAATACCTTGAAAAACAAGAGACAAAAGGCATTTGGCATAACATGAACAGTTCGTTGAATTAAACAGTGCGGCCTGGAGATCAGCCACAGGCATAGGGTCTGAGGACTGTCTCAATTTTCAATCAGTCTAGCATGGGTTTTTATACAGTTGATTGAATGCAATAAAATAGTTCTGGCGATCCTTTTTTGGTAAGGAATGTGAACCTCTGTCTTTGGAGTCATAAATTAATTTATTGGTTGTGGAATCCAGGTGGGCCTTGAACTTGCATGGACACAATGTGGCCAGTGAGTAACCTGTCCAAATGTCCGGCAGGGGGAGTGCATGATCACTACGTGTACTGTGTGTGATGCGTCCTGATTGGCTATGTGTTTCTAACATAATGTAACATCTGACTTCATGGTGTTTTGGGAATGCGAGCACCCCTCTGGCCATGTGTGCTTTATTGGGGCCAATCTCCCTGGACCATTGTGGTGTCGCTGCGCCTATCTCTGGGACTGATCTGGGATTTCCTGTTTGCGCATTTGTCTGCTGGCTATGTGACAACCCACCTGTGTCTCAGAGCCTGCCTGACTACGTATTTCTGAGTCAGGGTTGATGTGGAGTTCACAACTGGCGAATTTGTCACTAAAGATGCAATTTCAATTTTTTATACATTAATGTATCATTATTCATATTGACATCAACTTTTTCAATATTAACCTTACCCCCTCTAGTTGAATTTTCAACTACACTATCTAACCCATACTTCATGACAGTTACTTTATTGGGGACTGTTGTTCTTTGGTTTTGACAATTATTACTTTCCTAGTTACTTGCATTCTACTCTTACAGCAGGAAATCCCAATTGCACGGAACCACACACAAACAAGAACATGATGAAAACCGGCAACAATGATGTGCACAATCCAGAAACCCACCTGGGGAGCCTGGGGAACCAATTGGAGAACCACTCCTGCTCAGGGGCACCTCACTCCACACGGATATCTCTTTGCAAATGGTGCAGTGCTTGGATGGAAAGAGTCAATGTCCCTTTATCCAGGTCATTCCCTGGGAATATTGTGCAGCAGGATGCACATTCCCCTCCTTCCATCACGATCATTAACTCTAACACATAACATTGCTGCATCACCATGAGGTGGAATGCTCTCAGTTCTTCCTTGATCGAATTAAGGCCAAGCTCAGTGCTGTTCATCATCTTATGCATTTCCCAACTGGTGATTTGGAGCCAGCAGGCATTAGCTTTCATCTGTATGGTGAAGAAGGGTACGGACCCTCCCACTATTACTTGTGAGTTTGAGAACAGTCTGAATTCTTCTGGAATGTCCTTTTACTGAGCCCAGCCAAAATAATCTGCAGTTCTTTTTTCACGAGCCTGATGCAGCAAGGTTGTGTTTTTCCTAAGCAGGTGCTGGTACAAGTCCGAAAGTTCTTCTCCAGGGATGACCAGGGTCACGGTGTGGATGGTTACAATAGACAAGAGTCGGTCCCATCCGGAGATGAGATGAGTGTAGGCAAACTCACCACACTGCCAGTACATATCCATCAGCATGGAGGTGCCCCATTGCATATCCGTAATGT
The DNA here is from genome assembly GCA_963921515.1 of Calotriton arnoldi. NCBI lineage: Eukaryota > Metazoa > Chordata > Amphibia > Caudata > Salamandridae > Calotriton > Calotriton arnoldi. Next base: position 30,513 of record CAWUFW010017832.1, read on the forward strand.
GCAGGACCGTGCCACAGTTTTCATTCATGCCCACTGGAAGCGTTCCTTTACCTCTGAAACATTAGGAATACAGTGTAAGATACCGTACAATTAGTGGTTGCCCCTTTCCTTCTAGTCAAATATATCTACCTGCCTCGGTATACCAGATTTCCTGACATGGGGTGTATGCTTTTGATCAACCCCTCGTTTGAGACCCATTTCCCATTGTATCATGAAGCTGGATGGCCCTACACAGGAACGCCATGTCGGGATCCACTTGTTGTTAAAGAAGACTGCATCAGATATGATAAGGGGCACCCTTGTACCACAAATGGCGGCAGGAGCGTATGCATTGAATTGGAGATTTTGCTACCTCCAAGAATCTCTTCTCTTAAAAGTTTCAGGGCCAAACAGTATCCTCCCCATGGTGCCCTTCCTGTCCATCCTCTCTAGCTCTTTTTGCATATCACAAGGCATGGAGAAAAGGTATAGAGACATTAGGTTGGTCTCATAATGGGTCAGATTCACTGCTACTCTGTGGGGTTCTACCTTGTTGGGTTGGATTCTGGCCACAATTCTGCAAAGGTATAAGTGGAAAAGGCATTTTTCTTTTTCAGGGGCTACCTGTTGGGTCAAGTAAAGTTGATCTACGCCTACTGCATGCTGTATGAGCGAATAGAAGTAACACGGCCTGGCAGATGTCTTAGAGCTCACGGCGGTCATGTGCTGATACCACGTGTTATGTAAAAGGGCGCTGTGTAGTGCATTGGAACACTAGTAATCAATTTAGTGTAATTATAAGTGACATGGGAGAGATCCCATGCAAGCACAGTGATAGTTTTTTAACAGGCTCCATTTGGCTTGGCGGTTCTTTAGCAGTGAATAGGTGCGGCAGCACCCAAACTTGACAGAGAGTACATAGAAGTGCAATAATACATAACTCGTTAGTGAACATTGCAGGTCTTGGTATGGATATAGGGGAGGTGTCTGTGGACCTCCAGTGATTTGTGTTTTTCATTCAACAGTTCAATCGAAAAAAGTTCACAGTGAAGTTTGTAATTTTGATTCACATACTTTAGATCCATCTTGGGTGATGATGTGGCAGCTAAAAGGTGGTGAACTTGGAGGTTCAGCTGCAAAACCAGTAGGATAAGAACTTGGTTCATTTGTTAATTCAGAAAAAAAATTGCATGTGCGCCATTGTTAATGATCTTTTCTTCGGGGTTCCTGTATTTCCCTCAGGGGTGTGTTCCCCACACTCCATTTATGCAATTTTTATTGCGGCACAGGAAGGTGGCTCCGATCGTGGCATCTTTTTTGATGGTTAAACCTAAAGGTGGCTTGTTGGTGATCAGACAAATTGTTCTATTTTATGAGCCTTCGTACCTAACTGGGTGCTTGGATTAGTGCAAAATGCTTATGGAGTGGTCTTGTGATCATAGGGGTTAATCCTATCAATTTGTATCTAGGGTTTTATGGGTGCCATGAGTTTTCTGAGACCCTGTCTTGCCTAGTGTGTGCAAGGGTGCTCCATCGGCGCGGGCTGCTTTAAACCTACACATGCATGGGACTTTGTGAGGAGGGGGCATGTCGCTGTTAAGTGTTGGTGGTTGCAACATGCCCCGAGATCACGTGTATATATTCTTCTCTCTTCTCAGCATGCAGCATGCAACATGTCCCTTCCTTGTGGCGCCAGATATCTCAACACCACCCTTTCTCTAGAGACTTCTTTTTGAGCTACCTTTGGGCTCCTTTGTTGGTTTTTGGGCTCTTCCCTAGATCATGTGTGATCTGCTATCTCACTTATCATGAGGCAGAGGTAGTTGGAAAGTTGTTCCATGGCCCCCATGTACCCCTGATCGAACCGTCTTGTGGTGTCTGAGGTCGGGCCTACGCCTCTCTCCGGATGGTGTATGTGAGGCCTGATGCATTGGTTAATTGCTAGGTCTGGTATGGGAGTAAGTGCATTCTGCGTTCTACTCTCCCCTGGAGCTGTGATGGACTTTGCGGACTCTCCTCTTCCAGGCACCCAACTCTCCCTCAGACTACGTCTTTTCAGTCCATTTGGATCTGTGGTTCCTGACTTGTATCTCGGGACTTCTATCTAGCGGGCATGCTACTGTCACCATTTTGGAGAGATATGGCACAGTGACCAGACTTTGGAGATGTGAAAAACCCGAAGGAAAGAAAAGAAAACAATGTTGGGATCATAAGAATGTGGGGAGTCCAGGACCAAGGTCAAGAACCCTCGCAGAACTTTGACTAGGGATGATGACTTGACCAGGACTTCCTCACAATTCTGGGATGTCTGGCTAACCTGATGAACCTCTCGACTGACCCGACGCCATGTGGGTGCCTCACAATGTTTTGGTTCTTGTGCGTGTGCTGTGAGGTTATGGGATTCTCACTATTCCAGGCATATAGGAAACCTGGCTCCTGTGACTTGAGGACAGCTTTGTTTTAGGACTGAAAGGGGGCCTCCATTTTGCCCAGAGGCTTCTAGTCTTTTGGGGGTGCTGTTGGAACTTCATGCCATGAAGGAACATTGGTCCCAGGCTGTATGCCTGAGAATGGGGACCTTTCGATTTAGTGATCGGAACCCATCCCTATTGACTTTGGATGCGAGGATATGGGTGCTTGTTTTTAAGTACTTTGTCTGGGAGCCACCCGCCCCCTCATCAGACTATCCTCCCACGGGATGTGGTCAGACAACCCTGCCCTGGGGGATCAGCAGCAGAGTGAGGTCTTGGCTCCCACAGGTGCCCTTAACTTTAGTGAGGATACCCGATCGACAGAACACATACAGCAGCCCTGAATTAACAGAATCCCCAGATAAATGCTTGTATACCCAATGTTGTCTCCTTGTTTCTTATTTTGGTTTTGGTACAATTAATTTTTGGAATGTGGGTGAATGGGTGGTATTTTACTCTGGGGTTTTATCTTACTACACATTCAGATTCTGTGTTTGTGTAAAGGCATTAACTCCCCAGAGAGTTACCCCTCCCTGCTGAGGCTGTGGCCCCGGTCCCTACTGGGCTGGGTTGCCTATCTGTGGTTGCTGTTGCCAAGTGTTTGTACAACTACCTGTTCCCTGTTGCAGTGGAGCGGCGACTCTCTGACCTCCCTGTGGCTGAATGTAAGGCACATTTGGGTTCCCTCGGGCTTGGTTTTGTGGATGAGGATTTTGTGGTGGCTGACCCTGGCCCATCGATCTCTGTTTGCGGTATGCTTTTAACTGGCATCTGTCTGCCAGCTGGACCATCCTGTGGCAATAGTAACATTCCCTAGGGTCTGGTTGCTGCCAACCTCCCTGGACTCTGCAGCCATAGCTAGCTTGAAGCCCTCAGGGGTTTTTCAGTGGAGCTCCCTTTAAGTTGGTGCTATTTGTATGCTTGCGGCCAACGCGGCCTCCGCGAGGGCGGTCTTTTTCAATTTGTGTTGGACCAATTTAGTAGTGTCGCTCTGGGCTTGCTCCTGTTTTTCTCTATCCTTCTCTTGCTTCTTTTTGTGGTAATGCAATATATGGGCTTGTATCTCCCACCAGGATTAGTGTCTAACCCAACCACGCTGTCCAATCCACTTTGTATCTCGGTGGGCAACCCCTTTTTGAGAATATTGTAAAGGAATGCAACTTCTTGGCCCGTATCAGTCCAAGGCTATCCTGTCTCTTGTCCGCATCATTCCCTCATCCTATCCAGAAAATCGGCTATTGTCTCCCCTGGCTTCATAGTTTCCGCTATCAACTCTCCTACGTCAGGGAGCTCAGGGAACATCTCCCTCAGGGCTATCCATATTCAGAGCCTGTATGAATTAAATGCAGCCCTTCATGCTCTGTGTTTCTCAGCGTAATTGCTGGGATGCGAGCTCAGGCAAACATTATGTTAGCCTGCTCTCTGATAAGACTACTTAGCAGACTTTTGATATTGCCTATCATTGAGATATATGTCCCACTCCAGACAGCTATGGTGGGAACTTTGTCCTCAGCCCTTCTTTATCCATTTGAGCCCATGGCACATAGATGGTCCCTGACATGCCGTTCTGTAGTACAGGGCTCATTTTTACTTTGGGTAGCTTTACCGGTTTCTCCCAAACATGGCTTTTCAATCTTTTCCTGCATATTGGGGAAGTTCCACACGGAATCTCCTCCTCCATGCTGGATGCAGTCTTCCACTATGGCCATGTCTCCTGGTTTGAAGGATCCCCCCTTCGGCCAAGATCTATTGTACTGGTCTTTTCCCTTGGTCCAGTGGGCTAGCAGGTGGCAGAACAGCCGCACAAAGGTCTTGCCTTTCTCTCTGGCCACTATCTTCCTTGGGGTCAGTCTATCTATCCCGGGCATTCGGGTGGAGCAGCATACGTCTTCATTGCTGCTCTCCTTGTGCGAGCGCAAAGGCACCATCCTGTTTTTCCTATCTATTGGTTGGGTCAGTACCAGGCTATCTTGGTCAGCCACTCTCCTATGATGAAAATTTGGTGAGGCTCAGATCCCAGCCAGAAGCCTTTCATCTAATTCTACCTCTTATTTTTCCCCGATCGGTGCCCTGTGCCTAACCCCGCTCTCCTCATGTGGGTGGCGTGCTGCACTGTTTTCTCACTGTGCTTCCTGGGTGCGAGTTCTTTTTCTTTCCCTCCTTACCTAATGCCTTTCTTTCACATTCCGTCTAGGTTGCCTCCTTTGCTCTGAGCTATGTGATGTTCTTTTCAGTCAGGCTTTGCCCTCAAATTCGCTCTCGGTTGTTTCCTCAGCTACCTGAGCAAATCCTATAGCTCCGTACTCGTCATCGGGTCCCGTGGGACTGGGCCCCCCTTCTTCACTCCCTCTAGCTGTATCACTGTCTAGAACTGCAACAAAACTCCCTGTCACTCGTGTGTTTTCACCTAGGCCAGTGTGGGTGCCTGTTGTCGGTGCTGCTGGGGTTCTATGTGTTGGACACGACGGACAGGGGGGTCAAACTTACGGGAGCCCTCGCACTGGACTAGGGTTGTGCTGGGACTGCCTGAGCCTGCTGGCTTGTTAATCTCTCATAACAGGGCCGAACCGTTCATCGTTCGATAGGGGCCCCACCGGCTTCTTCAACTGGCTGATAGGAGTATCCTAATGCAGGGAGAGCGGGCGAGAGCACCTCCATACCTGCATATGGTGGGGGAAGTGCTGACGCCTGGCCTGCTATCAGTAGTGCCGGGCTGTCGATCTGGGCTTCCTCGCAGATGGCCCAAAGGTCTAATAATGCCTCTCTTCTGACCTTTGTATTTGGATCATATCTGTGTTCTCATATGTGCAATTGCGCTACTGTCAAAAGTTCCCTCCTTTGGCCAGGTAAATGTATGTGCCTTCGTGTGTGCGTGCCATTCTTGGCAAATCTTATTATGTTTTTTAGCCTGAGTTGGGACCTGGTTTGCATGTGTTTTAACGGGTCCCCATGATAAGTTTGGTAGTTTTAGAGGATAAGATACCTTCACTTCTTTGTTTTAGGGACTCTTTGGTTTCGATCTGAATCATGGAGAAAATATACACGAGGAGGTCACAGCTTCTAATTATGTAACTACGAGCTCAGAGGTATCTACAGATGCATCAACCATTCAACATGAACATTTCATTAATACAAACAACAATGCTTCTGAATGTTTGCAACATAGAAAAAGTGCATTGTGTCAATAGAAACAGTATCTGAATGATATTGACTCTTGGCATCAAATACAGTTTGTGAGAAATAGCAGCACCTTCCTATGAGACATTGGGTCATCGACAAAAGTACTTAAGACAAAACACAGTTTGCAGTAATTACCAGCACCACAACATCACATATACCTTACATTAATAATCACACTCTGTATCACACCCAGCGGCCAAGTGTACCATCTGTATCATGCTTAGCGGTCCAAGCGACTAGCACCTACAAATCTGATAGAGAACAAATTATGACTTTGTCAAAAATCCCTTAACCCGCTCCTAGCGCATGCTATCCTGTTGCCAGGGGAAGCTGTGCATGGTACACGGGACTAAGTGAGCATGATAGTCTGTCATTATAATAACATATTTACCTGACAGTGATGGACAGTGAAAACTTGCCCTTTGTCTGCCCACTCTAAATAGCACAGACAGACAAAGGGTAAAACTTCCAACAGCCCTTACTCTGTCAGTCCATTGGAGGTGTATGTCGGTGGCAGAGACAGAGTATTCGCCGTCGTTGCCATATGTAAAGACTGCTGGACTCTAAATAAGGCGGACCGATTTTCAGTTTGGCGGAGACGGTAATTTGTCGCCATAGTGATGGAGTACCCTCTCTACCAAATTGTAAATCAGGGACTAATTCTTTTTTTTATTCAGATACACATATCAATGCCTATACGACAATCTAGTCAGTGAAGAAATTGTTGCTTTCAACTAATTTTAAACCCACATCTCATTCCTGACAAATGTGATTCCACTCTAACAGACTTATATTTTGTTTTAAGCAAGACATTCTTTTCAGCTATGCCTTAGTACTCAGAGAACAATCTGGGTGGCACCCCTCACAGAATCTGTGAATCAAATGTTGAAACACTTTTGTTTGGAATACTTGTATCACTATCAAATTGTGTGGACATGTCAACTCCTGTATTTGGTCTAGAAATATAACAGGAAGTATAACTTGTAGATGTGAAACCATGTAGCCATGTGCTCTAAGGCCAATGTGATTTTTTTTCTTTCACTAGGAAGTCCTAGATCCAGGCTATCAAGCCTCTTTCAGTTGGGGGATCCTTTTCCGTTAGAGAAGGAGGAAGGACTGAATTGCAGCCAACCTGTCATGACCTACTCTTTCCCTGTCTGTGATTTGTATGAACTAGACTCCCGGTAAGAGAGACCCAGGGGTTCTGCAGCCTGGTCTTTCTTGATCTGGGAATGAAACGCCTTCAATCACATTAAGCACATTTTCCTGTTATACTTTTAGCTTTAGGCAGTGCCGTAGCAGATAATAATAATAATAATAATAATAATATATTATTATTACTTATATACACTTGGGTGCAGATATAGCAGCCTTTTTAATGAGAGCAAGGTGACCTATAAGCAATTACTAGAATGCAGTCCTCTCTAAATATTTCAAAATTTTATTTAAAGGTACATAATGGGCCTATTCACAAAGAATTTATTATGAATAAGTGTAACTTAAACGTGAAGTACATCTGCTTGAAAAAGAATTCCTGGAGTAAGCCAGGATCACTACAAAAATAAGTTACAGTAATTTATTTGTGAAATGGGCCAATACTGTTGAATGTGTCAATCTATTATTGGCAGAAAAAGCTGGTATAGTTCTAATGTTATTTTTGCTAATACTCAGAAGTTTCCCAGATTTCAATTAGGCCAGATGATAACGCATTCTTTCACTTTGTAAAACATTATCTGCCTGCACAACTTGACTTTGTTGCACCATTAGATTGTGAAGTCTGCTTATGTCAACAGCATGGTTCCCACCCATTTAAAGAAAGAAATCATGTGGTAAAGGAGTCACTTTCTGCCGGTGTATTCCCAGATGTTTTCAAGACTGTGGAGCTTCGTCTTCTATATTATAAGGCCTTTCATCTCTCTTGTTTGCAAGGATATAATTTTAGGGCATGTGCCTTAACAGCTATGTTGTTGAACAATACAGCAACACTTCAGAATGCCAACAGGATACACACAGGTTTTTCCCACAACTATGTTTGCATATTGTCAGTCTGCCATCCCTCGAAAGCTTAAATGTTTGCCTGACTTATTATGAATGATGGGTATCATCTGGACACAGACCACATGACTGTTAGTTCAAAAGCTGTGAAGAGGCTAAAACTTTGTCTTGCTTTGGGTGATTTGATGGACACCTGATGATGCCTCTTGCTACAAAGTGGTGTCAGTTCTACAGAAAGAGTTTTCTCTCTACGACCAAAAATAAGGGTGTACCAAGTACATGGAAGAAAGACAAGATTATTTCTATATTTAAACAAATAATGTGAATTGATCCAGCATTTTATTGCTTAATTTCCCTCTTACCTACACCAGCAAAAATTGTTGTCTGAATCGGTGCCGGGAGTGCGGAGTTGAATTGCACAATAGCTCACCTTGACGAACGTGTGACTACAGGGAGCTATTCCCACCCCTCTGCCAGTTCAAGTTTGGCTTATTAGTAAACTTGGTTCCTCATGGAGAGCAAAGGGCTCTGCCATACTCTATTCCAGAGTTTGCACTGAACGTGGTGCCTTTTTTCCTCACCCCTGGATCCTAAGGAGGTAGGGACAGCAGTCTTTTTGGGATTGATCAGGTGAAAGTCCTGAAGAAAGCCGGGTATTAGCACGTGCCGGCTGAAACATGTCGACATTTCAGCAGAGTGGAGGGGTAGGGCTCTGATAACGAGTAGCCATTACCACCATCCACGGGTCTGGATAGGACCACCTCTTGCACCTGGACAGTGTACCCATTATTAAAGGTATAGCAGGGACACACTGTTACCAGTTTTATCAATTCATTCTGCCACTATTTTTTCACTTTTTTGATCCCACACCATTTCTTCATTTCTTTTATGTTGTTTGTCTTCCCCCTCCCTATTGCTCCACCTCCAGCGTTGGCTAGCGCGGAGGTGTGTTAGCAGGCCCTATGATGAAGCATGACACAGCTTGCTGTGTGTGAGGGCAGTTTTACATACACAGTGTGTGCCCTGTTTTACACCTCTCCTCTCATTACCCACTCCGTTAGTTTTTTGATACAGTCCCTTTTCTTTGTTGTGTGAATTAATGCTTTGTAGGAGGGCGATTTGGGACTTCTTCCTCTTACCTCTTTTTCTGTGGTTTTGCGTGCAATTGGTTCCCAGTAACATCCATGGCATTTTGACACTGCCCCACATTTAAGAGAAATCGTAAATCTGAGTCAGCGCCAAAAACGTACTCCTCCCCAGGGTAGGCGTAAGGGAGGCACAGCGAGGAGAAATATCTTCATTCTGCAGCACACATAGAAAAAGGAAAGAGCTTCTTGTGATTGTTTTTGTGCAGGAAGGTTTCCCTTCTTGCACAAAAACAATCATCCCCTCAACACAGGTACCCTTGCACCATGGTGCAAAGGTGCCTGCGTTGGCGCACGGCAGTCTGTTGCACGCCGGCGTAGGGGGAAAAGGACAGGAATGTGCCATATCACATAGATACGGCGTATTCCTTCCCTTTTCTTTTGCTGTAGGGCAGTGCAGCAGGAAGGCCTGCGGTGCTGCCCTACGGCAAAACTTCATAATTGAGGCCCTAAGATTTTAGGAATTCAGAAACATTTCCAAGAAATACTTACAGAAATCATTGTGCATTCCAAAATTTTGAAAATCGACACCATTTGGGGAGGAAATCTAAAAGACCACATTTACAGATTTTATGTTTAGCTGAACAGGACCTTAGTCTCCGGAGCAAGAGTAATATACAATAAGAATCAACAAAAATGCCAAAGTTTACTCACCTTTTACCACTGGGTGTGTCCAATATTCACTTGTAGTGATTACATTCGAACATTGTAGCTAAAACACAAGACATAAATTGAATTGTTATCTTAACTTAGACAAAGGTCCCACCAGAACCCATCTTTGATTTAACATGCGTAGAATCCGTCCATCGGTTGTGTGGCTCCCCTCTTTATCACTTCACCCCAGAAACTATTCCTGAACATAGGCCTGTTCAGTCAAGAAATCCTATCCCGTACCCATCCTGGGTGCTCTCCAAAGATCAGGCAGATCGCGTTTACGGCAACTCCCTGAACACCAAACTCGCTTCACAAATGTGCATTGTGAATATGGGCCCACGCTTGTATCTCACTACTCCATTCTGCACCTCACCCCTCGCTTCCAGTGCCTCGAAGTATGTGAAGTCAACACGACATGGTGAGGAATGTTTTTTGGACTGCTCACTTGAATCTTATCTTTGAAAATATTTACATTGTTCTGATAGTGGGACTTCACCTCTAGGCCATTTTCTGTCAATCAATGTAAAAACTGAGGCATCATTTAACAAGATTGTGTGTATTTTACATAGTTTTGATCTTGGTTCTCTTTTAGAATTTAACTCATCTTTCATACAGAACTATATTGAACTATAAATGATGTTCTGAGGAGAATACCGTGTGCTTGGCCTGTTACTGCGAGCATGTTTTTGCTGAGGGAAATAATTGAGCCTTTTAGAGGTATTTGAGTCAGCAAACGTCAGATTTTGTTTCATGGACTGCAACAACGGGTGGTTTCAGGAGCGTTTTTAAGGATGTGCTAATCACTGCAATATCAAAACGTTTGTAGCACATTTTGTCTATAGTGGTGTAGCTCATTGAAAGCGTTTTCGTTTCTACAAGGGTTGGCGTTTCATTCTGCAGAACTGTTCTTTTTTGGCTTGTGTTTTGCAAAAGTGACTTGATGAACTGTTGCATGATGGATGATGTTCCAGGCTGCATGGTGGAAATGTTCCACTGTCCTTGTTCTTAATTAGCCCTGAACATGGGTCGTTGTGTTGCATGTTATGTATATAATAGCCATGGAGGCGTGATTGTTGTAAGTATTAATTGGACAGTTTAATTTTCCATGTACTTCGAACCTTGGATGCCTATCTGCACTTGGTATTTGTGACCCACATATTCATTTTAGATGATGAGAAAAAAACAAGAACTTATAGATTGAGGGGCAGATTTACGAGCCCCCTGCGCCACCAGTACGTCACTTTTCGTGACGTACTGGTGGCGCAGGGGGCTGCTCCATATTTACAAGGAGAGGAAAAGCCACCCTGCGTGACTTTTCCTCTCCTTGTAAATACGGCCCCTTCACACGCAGCACTTTGCGGTGAAGGGGCGTTCCATGGGTGTTGCTGTGGGTGTTCCCACGCAACACCCATGGAACAAGACACATCTCCAGAATTACGAGAAATCGTAACTCTGGAGATGCGTCTGAAAGCTACGCCACCCTAGAGGTGGCGTAGCGAGGCGCAACGAGGAGAAATGTTTTCATTTCTCCTCGTTTGTTCCTCTTTCAATGCGTGCTGCATTCTACAGCACGCATTGAAAGAGGAAAATGCCTGTAGTGATTGCTTTTGTGCAGGAAGGTGCCCTTCCTGCACAAAAATAATCTCCCCACGACGCAGGCATCCTTGCACCATGGTGCAAGGGTGCTCTGCGCCGGCGCATGGCTGCAGTTTGTGCGCCAGCGCAGGGGAAGCACAAGGATGCAACATATTCTTGTAAATATGTCGCATCCTGTGCTTCAAAACTAACGCAGCGCGGCGCAGCAAAATGACTTGCTGCGCCGTGCTGCGTTAGTTAATTGTAAATCTGCCCCTGAGTGTCTGCATTAGTATTAGACACTAGTAGTTACCTTGTTCCACATTCCAGCCAATCAGGCCTGTTTAGGTTGGAAGCTGGAAAGGGCCGTTTTGCCACTTGCAGAGCCCCATGCCACTGCATCAAAATCTAACTGTAGATTTATAAAGCTAGGCTGTTGTTTTCTTTTTAATAATGATGAGACATCTCATATGGAAAACACACATGGCGTGAGAAAGAGGCTGTATAAAAGTTAGGAGGATATTTTTTATAGTTTGAATCAGGTGTTCAAGCCACCTGGCATTAATGAAAGGAGTTTGGTATCAGGGGCCTGCTATAAATAATTTGGTTTGCTCAGAGAGTGACTACATGTTGGGTCCACCAATAATAAACAGTTTTGGCTCTGAGTCAGAAGGGCCAGGCCAGCCCACTCTGCTAGACTGCATCCCTTCTGTGTGGGAACACAAGTAATGCCAAGCAATGGCAATATATTAAAGTTGCACCTTTATTGACATAGTGGTTGTTAATAGATAATATTAAGCGCCTTACAGAAAATGTTAACGGAGTCAAAGAATATCCATATCAATGGTTTTTGAATGATTAAAGCAATTAAATAAAGGATCTATAATGGCTCCTTACAGGACCTTCCACATTGATCACTGTTAGAAATGGGGGTTCTAGTTGGCAGGTTGTTACGCTGTCCAAGCAGCAACCTTTCTTCCTAGTCAGGATAACGGGGATACACTTCTAAAATAAACCGTGCTCACCCCTTGGTAGCTTGGCATGAGCAGTCAGGCTTATCACAGAGGCATGTGTAAAGCATTTGCGCATAACCAACAGTAATACAGTGAAAACACTACAAAAGGACACCAACCCAGTTTTAGAAAAATATCCAATATTTTACCTGTTCAAAAACAAGACCAAAAACGACAAAAATCCGCCATACAGTTCTTAGGAATCTCAATAATCAAAAATAGACGTAAAATACAGTTCCTTGAAGTCAATAGCTCCATCAGGGGCTATTACGGTGCTGTGAACAACAAATCAAAACAGTTCTGGCTGACCGCGGTGTCGTGGGCTGGCTACTGTGTCGGGAAGACATGCAAAACGGTACCTTTTAGAAATGCAGGGCGTTGGCGACCTCTTGTTGAGCTCTGAAGAGCCGGTGTCAGCTGGCATCAGTTCCGGAGGTTGGTGCAGGAGTAGTCGGGCCCTGAAAGACACACGCATTGCAGATCGGACTCCTCGCAGTTGAAGTCGAGAGCGCCAGCATCGGCAGGCGTCGGGGCTGCGGTGCAAAGTGCAGTTGTGCAGCGTGCAGTGCCCTCAGGTCGTGGTGCAGGCAGTGGCTCGGTTACGGTCATCCAGAGGCGTCGTCGAGAGCAGGGCTGTGGTGCGAATTGATGCCGTGCTCGTTACAGTGCTAGCAGGTCATGGTGCAAGCAGCGGCTTCATCATTGCTGGAGGACTGGAGTCGGTTGACAAACTGGAGCTGATGGCGCCGGTGTCGGTAGGCCAAGACTGTGGTGCAAGCAGTGGCGTTGATGTTGGCGTGGAGCAGCATCGTCTGGGATACCAGGGCGGCAGCGTGAAGCGAGGCGATGCGAAGTGCGGTGCCCACAGGTCACTGTGCAAGCAGCGGCTCGGTGGCAGCGGTGGCGGCGGTGAGACCAGGGTTGCGGTGCGAAGTGTGGCGGTGCCCTCTGCACTGCCTTCAGGACACAGGGTCGGCAGCAGTGTTGTTGATGGCATTGGGTTGCTTCTTCTTCTGTTGTAGAAACAAAACACAGTTCCCAGTGCTAGTAGCAAATGAAACTTGAAGTCTTTGCTGTTCCTGAGACTTCTTCAACAGTGGGCAAGGTCTACCTCAATCCCTTGGAGAAACTCAAACAAAGAAGCTGCAGAGAGTTCAGTCCATTCACTTAAACACTGAATAGCAGTGAGAAAGTGCACAGAGACACTAAACCATCAAAAACAGAGTCAAAACCAGGAGGTCAGAAAGCAAAAAGACAGGAGAAACACTCCAAAAGATGCCAGGTCTAACAATCACTACTATTATTACACTGAAAATGATCAGTGAAATCAAAAACCTGTTTGCAGTCAGACCTATCCTACAAATGCTGTTTAGTATCATTAACATCCCGTTTTTTAATATCTCGAATATGATATATGCTTTATTGCACTAAGGGCTTAATTGACCACTTCGTTGTATTATTTGTTTATGTAAATTGAAAATGTTGCATATTCGTACTCTCTTTTTTAAAAGGAAAATAATGTATTTTTATTATAGCTTTTATGACATTTCTGTCGAATAAAGCTTAAATCAAATCAAATCATTAACATAAACTAATGACTAAACAGTCGATGGCATAACATTTGTTTTGCTATTGAATAACCACTTTCAATACGGACATAAGGCAAACACCACACAGAGGGTAAACAGCTGACAGAATTGAAAGCTTCCTGACATTGAGTGTCATAGCACTCAAAGCATGTTTTATGGTTAAACATAAACCATGGTTTGTCTCAGTAGTTTATGCCTTTTAATTATTATTTAACATATTGCTTTATTTTAAAAGGCTTACCTCTTAAATATTCATGCCAGTGTGGCAGTGTAAATACACATCTTGGATAAAAACAAGGGTTTCATTAATCTTATTTTTTCAATGTATTTAGACATAGAAAGCAACTATGTTGAACAAGGAAGTTACTCATTTATCTATTAGACAGAGAGTGTAGTCAACACCCTAATGGAATAAAAATGATTTTGGAACATATTTGTCACATATTTCTGCATTTCCATGAATATTAAAGGTACACTTATAACAATTAGCAACATCCAATTCCAAATCTGATAAAAAAAAGTATTTTCAGGAATCTTTTCCATTATTTTGGTTGGTGTTGCCTTAAAGCAGTGATACTCAAAGTAAGGCTTAGGGGCCGCATGCAGCCCTCCTGACTTTTCCGGACTGGGAACAGAAACCGGCCCTGGCAAACTGCTCAGCCGCCCCCCCCCTGGGGTTAAGGGGAGTGCAGCCGAGCAGTGTGCGAGGGCCGGTTTCGGCTGATTTTGTTACAGGGGGCCGATATTGCCGACCCCCGGTAACAAAAACGGTCCCCCAGGGGCCCAAAACCGGCCCCCACCCTAGCGGCCCACCGGGGAAACACCCGGTGCCCGCTACGGCCAGTCCGGCCCTGGCCCCTGGTCAACAGCAGCACTGGACTTGACTTAGCACAAACATTACAGAGATGTTAAATAAACAGGCAAGCATTCATTTAAAGGTTAACTTAAATTAAAGAAAGGAAGAAACTAGTGTGTCCTGTACAGCTTTTATTAGGAAACACTTTTATCTTTAAAGACATCTTGCAGCAAAAGTGTAAAAATATGATAAAGTCTGTTCAAAATTCAAAAAGCATATATCAGTAACATGCAGAACCATTTCACCTTAGTGCATCAGATTATATCAGTGCATTGAGAAGTATTTTTTTAAGTGAAAGTAATCAAACATAATTTAGAAACTGTCATTCTCCACCCCCATATCCTGACAACAATGCCAATAGCGGAATAAGAGGCAAGCCAGTTGCACTCTTTGGGTGGTTTGGTTTTATATTAGACAAGAGCAATATTATTGTTTACTAAATTAAACACAGGAGAAGATTTTGTACAGCACACATCCTGAAGTCATGTATTTCGAGATCCTCATATGTGATAATGAAAAAGGAGGGAAAAAGAAATAAAACATTCACCTAGGATCACACAATTTAGTTAAGTGGAGTAGCCGCAATTAATCCCAAGTGTTTCGTTTCACGTGGTGCAATTCAGACACTAAGGGCCTCATTTATTAAGAATTGGCGTAGGGCAGCGCCTCAAGTCTTCTTGCTGCACTGACCTACGCCAATGTGAAAGGAAAGGAATGCACCATATTTATGAAATACGGTGCATTCCTGCCCTCTCCCCCTGCGCTGGTGAACAATTTGCTGCCTAGTGCCAATATAGGCACCCTTGCACCATGGTGCAAGGGTGCCTCCAGTGCAGGCAGGATTGCTTTAGTCCAGGAAGGGACACCTTCCTGCACAAAAACAATCCTGTATGAAAAACATGCATCCTTACACCAGGGTGCAAGGGTGACTGCGTTGGAGCTAGGCTGGCAAAAAAGCACCTTCTTAAGGGAAAGGACAGGAATGAGCCGTATGGACTTAAATACAGCACATTCCTGCCCTTTTCCTGTCATGCAGTGCAGTGCTGCCAGGTGACCTGCATCACAAGTTCATAAATGAGCCCATGAATTTATTGGTTTTACATCAGAAAGTCGTGTTACTTCTGGGTTTCCTAGAAAGAATGTTGCTTTCATCCTGAAGTTTTTAGCAGAGATGAAGTATAAGAATGTTGCTGAGGAGGAGCTTAGAAGAAGATGCAAGCCAGCCTGCTTTGGGAGGAAAACCATTGGAGGTCCTTAAGTATAGGGGGATGTTCATATGTTCTCATTTCTGATTAACGTCTGGCTACTACATACATCTCTACATTAAGAATTGCCACAAAAGATTTAAGGAGGCCAATTACAGTGGCATTTCCATTATTGACATGTGAGATTAGTTTGCCTTCACCTACCGAGTGAAATCTGGATGTTTCTAGAAGCTCTTGAAGCATTTTTGGAATTGGAGTGAGGAACTTGTGGCTTTTTGAGAGTCATCAGTATGAAGGTTCATGGGTAGTTGATTCCAATGACTAGGGATTTAATCTCTAAGGTGAGATCAGTCATGAAGCTGTTCCTTTAGAGTATCCATGAACATTCTTGCTTGAAATTTGATATGTGTTGTTTCTATAGAAGAGCAAATACAGTCATTTTAAGTTGAGTCTTAGATATTTTGGGGGCATCCAGCTGTGCTGATGTGGTAGACAAGCTTCCCACTTCATGGTACATCAATCTGGCCAAACACGTTGCATGAACGCCCACTGGGGTGGGGACTCTGTGAACTTAAAAAGCATGTTCCCTGCAGGCAGCCGAGAATCAGTGTTTGCCAGTGAACAAGGAAAGATTGTTTTCCGAAACGCGTTTGGCCAGATTGATGTACCATGAAGTGGGAAGCTGTTTGTCTGCTGTAATCTGTCAATAAACGGAGTAACCCTCATGCGAGTGGCGTTTTCATCAGGGCAACTTTTGGATGGCATATGAGCGGTGAAGCCTAACCACGAGAACGCCCCGCTGCTCATTAGCGGCCCTGCAGCACCAGAAACCGGTGTGCTGAGAGGGCATGAGAGCCCATTATTGCGGAATATTATGTACAGTGCAAGCAGTGTTCTCCATGTTCAGGAACCCACATGGGTAAGAGATTCTTATTACAATGAGCACGGCACCAACCACTGTGTTTTTATTAAAGGGACTGCGAGTACCAGAAAGCATTGTTGCATGAACGCCCACTGGGGCGGGGACTCTGTGAACTTAAAAAGCATGTTCCCTGCAGGCAACCGAGACTCAGTGTTTGCCAGTGAACAAGGAAAGATTGTTTTCCGAAACGCGTTTGGCCAGATTGATGTACCATGAAGTGGGAAGCTGTTTGTCTGCTGTAATCTGTCAATAAACGGAGTAACCCCCATGCGAGTGGCGTTTTCATCAGGGCAACTTTTGGATGGAATATGAGTGGTGAAGCCTAACCGCGAGAACGCCCCGCTGCTCATTAGTGGTGCTGCAGCACCAGCAACCGGTGTGCTGAGAGGGCATGAGAGCCCATTATTTCGGAATATTATGTACAGCGCAAGCAGTGTTCTCCATGTTCAGGAACCCACATGGGTAAGAGACTCTTATTACAATGAGCACGGCACCAACCACTGTGTTTTTATTAAAGGGACTGCGAGTACCTGAAAGGATTGTTGCATCAACGCCCACTGGGGCGGCGACTCTGTGAACTTAAAAAGCATGTTCCCTGCAGGCAGCCGAGACTCAGTGTTTGCCAGTGAACAAGGAAAGATTTTTTTCCAAAACGCGTTTGGCCAGATTGATGTACCATGAAGTGGGAAGCTGTTTGTCTGCTGTAATCTGTCAATAAATGGAGTAACCCCCATGCGAGTGGCGTTTTCATCAGGGCAACTTTTGGATGGAATATGAGTGGTGAAGCCTAACCGTGAGAACGCCCCGCTGCTCATTAGTGGTGCTGCAGCACCAACAACCGGTGTGCTGAGAGGGCATGAGAGCCCATTATTGCGGAATATTATGTACAGCGCAAGCAGTGTTCTCCATGTTCAGGAACCCACATGGGTAAGAGACTCTTATTACAATGAGCACGGCACCAACCACTGTGTTTTTATTAAAGGGACTGCGAGTACCAGAAAGGATTGTTGCATCCACGCCCACTGGGGCGGGGACTCTGTGAACTTAAAAAGCATGTTCCCTGCAGGCAGCCGAGACTCAGTGTTTGCCAGTGAACAAGGAAAGATTTTTTTCCGAAACGCGTTTGGCCAGATTGGTGTACCATGAAGTGGGAAGCTGTTTGTCTGCTGTAATCTGTCAATAAACGGAGTAACCATCATGCGAGTGGCAATTTCATCAGGGCAACTTTTGGATGGAATATGAGCGGTGAAGCCTAACCGCGAGAACGCCCGCTGCTCATTAACGGCCCTGCAGCACCAGCAACCGGTGTGCTGAGAGGCCATGAGAGCCCATTATTGCGGAATATTATGTACAGAGCATGCAGTGTTCTCCATGTTCAGGAACCCACATGGGTAAGAGACTCTTATTACAATGAGCACGGCACCAACCACTGTGTTTTTATTAAAGGGACTGCGAGTACCAGAAAGCATTGTTGCATGAACGCCCACTGGGGCGGGGACTCTGTGAACTTAAAAAGTATGTTCCCTGCAGGCAGCCGAGACTCAGTGTTTGCCAGTGAACAAGGAAAGATTGTTTTCCGAAACGCGTTTGGCCAGATTGATGTACCATGAAGTGGGAAGCTGTTTGTCTGCTGTAATCTGTCAATAAACGGAGTAACCCCCATGCAAGTGGTATTTTCATCAGGGCAACTTTTGGATGGAATATGAGCGGTGAAGCCTAACTGCGAGAACGCCCCGCTGCTTATTAGTGGTGCTGCAGCACCAGCAACCGGTGTGCGAGAGGGCATGAGAGCCCATTATTGCGGAATATTATGTACAGCGCAAGCAGTGTTCTCCATGTTCAGGAACCCACATGGGTAAGAGACTCTTATTACAATGAGCACGGCACCAACCACTGTGTTTTTATTAAAGGGACTGCGAGTACCAGAAAGCATTGTTGCATGAACGCCCACTGGGGCGGGGACTCTGTGAACTTAAAAAGCATGTTCCCTGCAGGCAGCCGAGACTCAGTGTTTGCCAGTGAACAAGGAAAGATTTTTTTCCGAAACGCGTTTGGCCAGATTGATGTACCATGAAGTGGGAAACTGTTTGTCTGCTGTAATCTGTCAATAAACGGAGTAACCCTCATGCGAGTGGCGTTTTCATCAGGGCAACTTTTGGATGGAATATATATATATATATATACATATATATATGTGAAACGTGGGGGCCCCCGGAGTATGGTGACGGAAGGATGGAGATTAAATTCTCGACCTGATGACAGAGTGCCTCCGGAGCTGGGGCCACGTAAGGCAGATGCCTAGAGGTCAGGCGCAAGGGAAAACAGCAAGTCATGTAAGACTGACATTGTTTTTTTTTTAAAGTTACAACCTCGGCAACTTGAAAGGAAAGCCAGTTTTAAATTAACTTGCGTATTTTGCACAGTGAACTTATATGCATTCTCGCACTTCATGGGCAAAGGCCTGAGAATTATTTAAAAGGACACTGGTCCGGGACTACTCCAAGGAACAGAGTGAAGTGCAGAGAGTGAAGTATTTCCACTATGGTAACTGAATTGGTCACGTGCACACTTGATTAAAATGAAATTCGAACCGGCATTTCCAAAGGTTGACGAAGGCTGTATGAGACAGCCGAAACGCGTTCCAAAGACAAGCTGCTGGGATTTTAAAACAATAAAGTCGACGACAACTTGCGCCCCTGAGTGCAGGCTTCTTCTTTTATTTGGGAGGAAATCAGGTGAATATATGTATATATATATATATATATTGAATCCAATTGCACTGCACCCCTTAACCTCCAACGGCAAAAAGGAATTCTCGAACTCCTCTTACTCGTGCGATAAGACTTTTTATTCCTCTCTCATCAAAGTCATGACGCGTTTCGGCCTGTGAAACGGCCTTGATCACATGCGGAAATGGCTTACGGTGGGACGTTTTAAACATTTTTTTCATTTAGTGTACCATGTGACTACAACCAACATAGTGGAAAGACTGCTGCCTACATAACTAATATGTTGCCAATTCCAAATGCCAGCCGGCATACTTGTAAACAGGTAAAATATAGCAATTAAATGTCTAATTATTACACAATTATTACGAGACTTAATTCATATTAAAGGTTTATAAAAAACACACTGTTATCGACTGATGCATGCATCTAAAATACGTGACATTAATGAATTGATCATATGACATATGTATATGTGTACAAATATATATCTTAGTATAAAAAAATATATATAGATATAAAATTACTTAAATAAATATGGATTTAAAACCACACTCTTCATCTGAGGCTCCATTATAACATCATAGATTAACAATCTTATGATTCTTATGTCGGCTTGAATGCTCCTAAAATGGACCTAGATAAGTACACCTGTTATTTTGTTAGTCACTGTAAATGAATGCAGTCTTGTATGACCTGAAATAAGTCTCCTATGACATAGCATATCTTAGTTGGGCTTCCAACGGCAGCAGATTCCTCATTAATCACCCTCTTAATAGTGCAAAGTAGAACTATGTGCAAAATTACGCTATAATGTGCAAAGTGCTGCATAGTGCAAAATGTGCATAAGTGCAAATGTGCTGATTATAAAACAAAATAATGTTACTACCAAAAGTATTTTTTATTTAGTTTTTTCATGGTTTTTCTCAAATCAATGTTATATACAGAAAATCAATCATATTATCATCTGTTGCTAAGGAGGCTGTTATATTGTTTCATTATGTTTCCCTAGCGTATTACCACACAAAAATGATAGTGCGAGAAGTCAATGAAAATGCTGAGCTATACATTAATGTATTTAAACTATTTATGAATTTATAGGAAATTGTGCAAATCCTCTGTGGTATTGAGTCCTTTTGGGGCCTTACTATCGAACTCCAAGATCATACGAGTTTCCAATTGTCGTAACCTGCGCTCTCTATTCCCCCCACGTTGTGGCACGGGAATCGCATCTATTACATAATATTTTAGGCAACTTAAGTTGTTATTATGCACTGCCTTAAAGTGGCGAGCCACTGGATAAGTAGCATCGTTATTTACTATCGCCCTCAAATGTTGCAAGATGCATACATGTGCTTGCAATTTGGTGCTGCCAATGTATCTCATATTGCATGTACATGTTAGCACATAAATAGCATATTCTGTACGACAAGTAAAATTGCCCCTTATTGGTATACTCTTATTGATAAAGGGTGTATCATAGTGAGTTCTGTTCTCGCCAAATTTGCAGGCTCTGCACGTAGCACATTTATAGAAGCCATGTTTTGGTTTGAGCCAAGTTGTACTAGGTATGATTTCAGGACTATTCTTGACCAACTGGTCCCTCATAGATACTGCCCTTCTAAAGGTGACTGTTGGTTTGGAGGGTAAACTAGGTGCCAACACAGCGTCAGTGAGTAATATGGGACAATTTTTATTCAAAATTGCTTTTAATTGTCTTTGCTGTCTATTGTACGTTGTAATGAGACGAGGTGTGTTGCCCATATCTTTTATAACCATTTCTCCTGACGCTGGAACTTGATATATATATACATTCACTGATCAAAACCATAGGTTTCAGGGACGTTATAGTGGGAAATTAGCATTTAAAAAACCTTAGACATTCACTGAAAAAACCACAGGTTTCAGGGACGTTATAGTTAGTTGGACTTTTCACTCGTACAAAACAAGAGAAATTCAGCAATTATAGTTAGTTGAGCTAACTATAACTCGCGCCCCCGCAATACACTGCTGATGATGTCACATATTACATCACTCATGACATGGTCAGTGACATCACTGATGACTTCACTGATGACATCTCAAATGACATCACTGATGACATCACTGATGACATCATCCAGAGACTGGGTGATTTTCAAAAGTTTAAGAATGTTATATATATATATATATAAATATATATATATATATATATATATATTCACTGAAAAAACCATAGGTTTTAGGGACAGTTTTAGTTACTTGGACATTGCACTCGCACAAAACCCGTGAAATTCCCCGTTATAGTTAGTTCAGCTAACTATAACTCGCGCCCCGCAATGCACTGCTGATGACGTCACATATTACATCACTCATGACATGGTCAGTGACATCACTGATGACATCACTGATGACATCTCAAATGACATCACTGATGACATCACTGATGACATCACTGATGACATCATCCAGTGACTGTGTGTTTCTGTAAAGTTTAAATATTTTTAATATATATATAGGAAAAGACGTATTGAAGAATGAGTGGGTGTGTAAGTGTCTGTATGGATGATTTAGTAGGTGCGTGACTGACTCTATAAGTGAGTGATTTAACGTATCTTACTGAATGCATGGGTTAGTGACTAAACTGGGTGAATGTCTGTATCCGTCTGTCTGTTGCTGTGTAAGTGGCTGCATGTGTTTGTGAATAGCTAAATGAGTGTCTATATGAGTTATTGAATGCTTGTCTGAGTATCTGTATGGGTGCCTGAGTGTTTGTGTGGGAGGGGTGTGTGCAACTCTGTGCATAGATGTGTGAGTGGGTGATTCACTGGGTGGATGGTTTCAAGAGTGCATCTGTGATAGACTGTATGGGTGGGTAAGTGTGTGTAAGAGTGTGTTAGTGAGTGAATGTATGTCCCAGTGGTACATGTGTGAGTAACTACATATGTGAAAGGCAGTATATATGTGTGTTGGAGTATATAAATAGCTATAAGCAAGAGTGAGTGATTGTGATAGTGGCTGTATGGATGAGTGTGTGCTTGTATCTGTGATTGTATAAGAGCGTAACAATGTGCTACTATTTGTATGAGTAAGTGAGCTGGTGTGTGTATAACTGTATAGGTGAGTAAATGGCAGTGTGTTTAATTATTTGCATGACTGACTAGGTGTGTGAGTATCTCTATGGATGAGTGGCGTTGTTTGAGTGTCTATATAGGAGTAAGAGTGCATATGATAGTCCTGTACTGAGTGACCGTAAGTATGAGTGACTGTACGGGTGAGTGAGTGGATGTGTGTGTGTAGACCTAAGAATCAGTGAGTGGGTATGTAGTTATTGGTGTTGGAGTGTCTATGGTTTTGCGAATGGCAGTCTGTAATTTAGAGTGGGTGTATCAAAGGTTATATTAGGGTGTGAGGAGGTGCATCAGATTATCACGTGGATGATGTCATCAGTGATGTCATTTGAGATGTCATCAGTGATGTCATCAGTGATGTCACTGACCATGTCATGAGTGATGTAATATGTGACGTCATCAGCAGTGCATTGCGGGGCGCGAGTTATAGTTAGCTGAACTAACTATAACGGGGGAATTTCACGGGTTTTGTACGAGTGCAATGTCCAAGTAACTAAAACTGTCCCTAAAACCTATGGTTTTTCAGTGAATTTCAAAGGTTTTTAAATGCTAATTTGTAACTATAACGTGTCTGAAACCTATGGTTTTTTCAGTGAATTTCAAAGGTTTTTTAAATGCTAATTTGTAACTATAACGTGTCTGAAACCTATGGTTTTTTCAGTGAATTTCAAAGGTTTTTTAAATGCTAATTTCTAACTATAACGTGCCTGAAACCTACGGTTTTTTCAGTGAATTTCAAAGGTTTTGTAAATGACAATTTTTAAATGTATTAATTGTTATATTAATTTTTTTCATACTGATTTACTACATTTTTAGAAACAATTTTTTTTACATATTTTATTTTTTTAATTACATTGTAATTACATTATACATTACATTACAAAAATACTTTCTCAGAATGAATTACTTTAGTTTAAATACTTTGCAGATAGGCAATAGACTTTTAAGTACAGTAGTTACAGTTGTTGCAATGGGCAACACATTTTCAAACACAATGCAACATTCAGCTCAATGTGAATTTCTAGTTAAATGCAATTAGTTACTTTATGGATTACTTTTGTAACCACAGGACTGGATCCTAGATTCAGTCCTGGTACATCTCCTGTAAACAGTTGAGTAAAAGCGTTTTGGTTACAGTCGTGATTTTTAAGGAATATTATTGTATTTTAAAAGTTGACAGAAACTTTTTCTCATAGAATCACCAATGTTATCCTATGGAAGGAAATTCACTTAGCAGGTAAAAACTGTTATCGTTACTTTTTCTTACTCAGTGTTGGATCCTGGATCCAGCACTGGTGCATCTCCTGTAAACAGTTGAAAGAATGCGTTTAAGTCATACAGGCGATTTTTAAGGAATATTTGTAGTTTGTGAAAATCAACACTTTGAAACTTTTTTGCTGAAAACCAGTCAATCTTAGCCTATGAAGGAAATTCAAGTTACCGGTAAGTACGGTTAAAATTACTTTTGAGGACCAGTACTGGGCTGAAAGATGCAGCACTGAGGTCTCTCCTGATAACAGGTGAGTAAATCGGAATTCGTATTTCGGCTGATTTTAGAGGAATATTTTAAAGTTCCAAAACTCCACACTTAGAAGAATTTCCAAGTGAAACCAGTCAATATTAGCCTATGGAAGGAAATTCAAGTTACTGGTAAGTACGGTTAAAATTACTTTTCAGGACCAGTACTGGGCTGAAAGATGCAGCACTGAGGTCTCTCCTGATAACAGGTGAGTAAATCAGAATTCGGATTTCGGCTGATTTTAGAGGAATATTTGTATGTTTCAAAAATCAACACTTAGAAACTTTTTCAGCAAAAAGCAGGCAATGATATCCTATGGAAGGAAATCCAAGTTACTGGTAAGTACGGTTAAAATTACTTTTGAGGATCAGTACTGGGCTGAAAGATGCAGCACTGAGGTCTCTCCTGATAACAGGTGAGTAAATCGGAATTCGTATTTCGGCTGATTTTAGAGGAATATTTTAAAGTTCCAAAACTCCACACTTAGAAGAATTTCCAAGTGAAACCAGTCAATGTTAGCCTATGAAGGAAATTCAAGTTACCGGTAAGTACGGTTAAAATTACTTTTGAGGACCAGTACTGGGCTGAAAGATGCAGCACTGAGGTCTCTCCTGATAACAGGTGAGTAAATCGGAATTCGTATTTCGGCTGATTTTAGAGGAATATTTTAAAGTTCCAAAACTCCACACTTAGAAGAATTTCCAAGTGAAACCAGTCAATGTTAGCCTATGGAAGGAAATTCAAGTTACTGGTAAGTACGGTTAAAATTACTTTTCAGGACCAGTACTGGGCTGAAAGATGCAGCACTGAGGTCTCTCCTGATAACAGGTGAGTAAATCAGAATTCGGATTTCGGCTGATTTTAGAGGAATATTTGTATGTTTCAAAAATCAACACTTAGAAACTTTTTCAGCAAAAAGCAGGCAATGATATCCTATGGAAGGAAATTCAAGTTACTGGTAAGTACGGTTAAAATTACTTTTGAGGATCAGTACTGGGCTGAAAGATGCAGCACTGAGGTCTCTCCTGATAACAGGTGAGTAAATCGGAATTCGTATTTCGGCTGATTTTAGAGGAATATTTTAAAGTTCCAAAACTCCACACTTAGAAGAATTTCCAAGTGAAACCAGTCAATGTTAGCCTATGAAGGAAATTCAAGTTACCGGTAAGTACGGTTAAAATTACTTTTCAGGACCAGTACTGGGCTGAAAGATGCAGCACTGAGGTCTCTCCTGATAACAGGTGAGTAAATCGGAATTCGTATTTCGGCTGATTTTAGAGGAATATTTGCACAATGGTGAAGGGAGGGGCGGGGCCTGAGGTGACATCTGTGCAAACGCGCCCCGTTGCGCGTTTTAAGTTGGGGGATTAAGTCCCCTTGAATCCTGAGGGTCCCTAGGGGCCAACTAGCCCACCAGGAACCTCCAATATGCGCCAGGGGCTGCGTTGCAGAGACGTGTAGAGAGGCCACACCCCTTTTACACCTCTCTGCAACGCAGCTCTGTGGCGCTTTCTGGATGTACCTGTTGGGCTAGTTGGCCTCAGGGACCTCAGGATTGAAGGGATTTAATTCCCCATCTTAAAACGCGCCACGGGGCCTGTTTGCACACATGTCACCTGAAGCCCCGCCCCTCCCTTCACCACTGTGCAAATGCGCCCGTGGCGCGTTTTAAGTTGGGGGATTAAGTCCCCTTGAATCCTGAGGGTCCCCGGAGTCCAACTAGCCCACCATATACCTCCAAAAGCGCCACAGAGCTGCGTTGCAGAGAGGTGTAAAAAGGGGTGTGGCCTCTCTACACTCTCTGCAACGCAGCCCCCTGGCGCATATTGGAGGTTCCTGGTGGGCTAGTTGGCCCCCAGGGACCCCCAGTATTCAAGGGGAATTCGTTCCCCCTCTGCAAACGCGCCAGGGGACGCGTTTGCAGAGTGGTGAAGGAAGGGGGCGGGGCCTGCGGGCCCGATCGTTTTTAAATTTTTTTTTTTTTTGTCCCCTGAAGGGGGCTGTGTAGCCCCCTTCCTTTTTCCTGTTTTTATGCCCTGGGGACCCCATCCCCCAGGGCATTACCCCTTTTTAATTTTTAATAAAAAAAAAACGGGAAGGGGCCGCGTGGCCCCCTTCCCTGGACCTGTGTTGGCCCCGGGGACCCCATCCCCCGGGGCATGGCCTTTAATTTTTATTCTTTGGAGGGGGCTGCGTGGCCCCCCTCCTCTGGCCATTTAAGGCCCCGGGGACCCCATCCCCCGGGGCCGGCCTTACCATTTTTTTTAATTTGTAAAATTTTTCTTTTTTGGGGAGGGGGGCCGCGTGGCCCCCTCCTGGGCCACTACTTGCCCCGGGGACCCCATCCCCGGGGCTGGCCCTCTCCGCTGGGGACTGTGGGGGTCCCCAATCCCCCACAGTCCCGCCGGCTCCCACGTCCCTTGGGAGCCGGCATTGCTTTCCACATGGGGAGCAGCTGACATGCTGCTCCCCATGTGGAAAGCTATGTGCTTTGGATATTGGAAGAGAGAGCAGGTTTCCCTGCTCTCTCTTCCAATATCCAAAGCAGTTTGCTATGGCAGGACGGGAGCCGCGAGGCTCCCGTCCTGCCATAGCAAACTACAGTGTCCCGGGGGTAGGCACCCCGGGACACTGCAGGAGCCGGCCCTGGGGGTGGTGGTCCCCAGGGCCATCAAGGGCTCCAGGAGGGGGCCGCGCGGCCCCCTCCCTACATCAGCACAGCCCCGGGAGGTGGTGGTCCCCGGGGCTTCGGGGGTCCAAAACGGACCCCCATTTTAATTTGTTAGTGCCCCGGGGAGGTGGCGGTCCCGGGGCGTGTGGGGGCTGGAGCCCCCCACACAGGTTGTTAAATTAATTTAAAAAAGCCCCGGGGAGGTGGTGGTCCTCGGGGCTGCGGGAGGGCTCAGAGCCCTCCCGCACCATTTTTAAAAAGCCCCGGGGGTGGCGGTCCCCGGGGCTTGGGGGCCCTTGAGGCCCCCACACATTAAATTATCCCCCACCATGCCCCCGGGACTTGGGCCACCCGGGGGCCAGTGCTATCGAAGCGCGGGAGACCGCGCTTCGATTTTCGGCAGGATTCGCGCACCCTGAGCGCATCCTGCCGATTTTTTAAAAAAAAATGCTTTTTTTGCCCAGGGGGTCCTTGTGGGACCCCTGAGCAGGCCTAGGGGGTTAGGGGTTTCTACCCTGCCCCTTTGTGCGTTTTGCGCACTTGTTTCTTTTTTTTCTCGGCGGGATACGCGCACCCTAAGCGCATCCCGCCGATTTAAAAAAAAAAATCTTTTCTGCCCAGGGGGTCCTTGTGGGACCCCTGAGCAGACCTAGGAGGTCAGGGTGTTTCTACCCTGCCCCCTTTTGCGCTTTGCGCACTTGTTTCTGTCCCTCGGTTCTACCGAGGACAAAATGGCTGCCAACACTTCCTGAATCGGAATGTTGACAGCCAGCTGACAGCCAATTAGCATGCAGCTCGTGATCGGGACGGTGCGCGCAGGGTGCGCTGAGGGTACGCGTATCCGACGCGCCCATAGATATATATGTGACTTTACTTGTGAATTTCTCAGGAACTACTGAACGGATTTACACCATTTAAGCAAAAGGCACCAGTCTGAACCAAGGGCTACCTCTTTGCCAAATTTGGTGTAATTCCGTTCAGCAGTTCGGGCTGTAGCTGCGACTAAAGGTTCCTATGGAAAAATGAATGGGGAAAACGCGTTTTGGGACCCCCTTTTTCTCGGCCCCCGCTTCACGTATCACCCCGAGACTTTCAGGGTAGGAGCGGAGCGGAGCGCCCCAACAAGTTGGAAACTTTCACGAAGATTCGTCAACCGGCGCCAACGTTATTTCAAATAGAATGTTGCGGATTTCCTATGGATAATAGGTTGTAACTATAACTATCTACTGGCGACCGCCAGTAGATAATATATATATATATATATATATATATATATATATATATATATATATATATATATATATGCCAAGGTGTATTGAAGAATGAGTGGGTGTATGAGTGTCTGAATAGATGATTTAGTAGGCGTGTGACTGACTGTATAAGTGAGTGATTAAACGTGTCTTACTGAATGCATGGGTTAGTGACTAAACTGTGTGCATGTCTGTATCAGTCTGTCAGTTGGTGTGTAAGCAGCTGCATGGGTTGGTGAGTACCTACATCAGTGTCTATATGGGTTATTGATTGGTTGTCCGAGAATCTGTATGGGTGCCTGAGTGTCTGTGTGGGTGGGGGGGTGGGTGACTGTGCATAGATGTGTGAGTGGGTGATTCACTGGGTGTATGGGTTCAAGAGTGCATCTGTGAAGAGCTGTATGGGTGGGTGTGTGTGTATGGGTGTGTTGGTGAGTGAATGACTGTCTCAGTGGTACATGTGTGAGTAAGTACATATGTGAAAGGCAGTATATGTGAGGGTTGGACTATATAAATGACTATATGTGAGAGTGAGTGATTGTGAGAGTGGCTGTATGTGTGTGTGCTTGTGTCAGTGATTCTATAAGAGAGTAAGTATGTGTCAGTATCTGTATGAATATGTGAGGTGGTGTGTGTAGAACAGTATAGGTGAGTAAATGGGAGTGTGATTGATTCTTTGTATGACTAGCTAGGTGTGTGAGTAACTTTATGGGTGAGTGGCGGTGTGTGAGTGTCTGTAAAGGTGTATGAGTGTGTATGGTAGTGGCTGTATTGATGAGTGACTACATGTATGAGTGACTGTATGGGTGAGTGAATGGATGTGTATATAGACCTAGGAATCAGTCAGTGGGTATGTACCAACTGGTATTGGTGTGTCTATAATTTCGAGAATGGTAGTCTGTATTTTAGAGGGGGTGTATCAAAGGTTATATTAGGGTCTGAGGAGGTGCATCAGATGATCACATCGATGATGTCATCAGTAATGTCATCAGTGATGTCATTTGAGATGTCATCAGTGATGTCACTGACCATGTCATGAGTGATGTAATATGTGACGTCATCAGCAGTGCATTGCAGGGGTGCGAGTTATAGTTAGCTCAACTAACTATAACAGCCGAATTTCTCTGGTTTTGTACAAGTGAAATGTCCAACTAACTATAACGTCCCTGAAACCTGTGGTTTTTCAGTGAATTTCTAAGGTTTTTTAAATGCTAATTTCCACCTATAACGTCCCTGCAACCTATGTTTTTTTCAGTGAATTTCAAAGGTTTTTTGAATGCTAATTTCTAACTGTAACGTCCCTGAAACCTATGGTTTTTTCACTGAATTTCAAAGGTTTTTTAAATGCTCATTTCTAACTATAACGTCCCTGAAACCTATTGTGAGAAGTTGGCCTGGTATATGCTGTCCACTAGTTATAGTGGGCACCTTGCACCAGTCCAAACAAACCCTTATGGATGATAGGTTAAAGACAACCTTTATTGAAAGCTATCCTAGTGGTAGCTATGGAGAGCAGCCTTCAGGCTAAGTCTTGGAGGAATGTAAAGCAGCTTGTTTTATCAGTCTATAATCTCTTGAGTGACCAAATGAAAGAGGACCACACCAGGTATATATATAAAATATATGTATTTAATCTTAAACACACCCCTCTAGTCCCTTTATGAGGCTAGAGTTCGAAGTACATAAGTTACAAGTCAAATATCAGCAGTATTTAGCACAATACACGTTTGAGCCCTAGGGGCATACCAAACCATATACTAAAATAGTGGTATAAGAACCACGACTGAACTAGACACAAGGCCTAGAGCCTGTGGAATTGCTTGGACCCCAAGGAACCACCCAAGGTAGTGACACAGGGGACCCACGGGGGACGCGTGCAGTGTGAGAACACAGCCGCGAGCCGCCGTTGACTTCTATGGGGAAAGTTACGGTTAGATTTTTAAAGAAAAAGGACACTTCGGAGAGGACTTCCAATTAACCCCTTAAAACTTAAGAGTTTCTAGGGCCCACACCCACGTGAGTACCGAAATACTCGAGTTACCTCACCCAGGGAAGCTGGGTGCATACGTGTTAAAAGGTGTCGGGAATCGTCGTCGTTTTCAATGGCGACCTTTTGGAAAGTGCTGCTGAAGTGAAGAGAAAGAGTGTCCGGTGCGATCCAAGCCTGGATCGAGGAAGAGGAAGACCTGAAAGCAGAGGGGACAGAGTCTGGGTCACTAGCCAGTGACCAGGGGCACGATAGTCGAATGCCCTCAGATGTCGGGTGCTTCAAGTGAATTGACGGGTGCCTTGACTCTTCAGCCATGAGGTCCAGGAGGCGTCAACGACAACCAGGAGCTGGAATCAAGCTGTCCCACAAAGTTTGTCGAGTGCTGCAGTGTCGGCGACCAGATTGGACCCAACAAGCCTTGGCAACGGCAAGTCATGGGGAAATGAAGAAAATGCTGTGTTGCAGACCAGCAAGGTCTGAGGGACTCACCCAGAGAGGGTAAGTCAGGGCACTTCTGAAGCAACCAGAAAAGTCCAAGCCATTGAAGAGTTGCCTTCGTGGGGACCCACTAGCCAACAAACTAGAGATCGCGAAGGAGCCTCAAGCGGTTGCACTTGGAGCTGGCCCACGGAACACTCGTGAAGTGTAGGCCAGTGATCTTTGCTGCAGTTGGTGCTCGGGGCTAGGGCTACTTGGAACCCAAAGCACAGCTTCAAGAGATGTCAGAAAGTTGGTGCACTTTCAAATGTGCTTGGTGTCCAGGGGTCACGGTTCCACGTTACCCACGAAAGCTATGGGCCTCAGCTTTGCTGGGCACTCAGGGCAACCTCGGAGAAGTCTGGAAATCTACCTCTGGTGATGTAAAGACTTCGGCGTCTGGCGGGAGCTTCAGTGATGCAGACTGGACAGATGCTTTGTTGGTGCCTGCCAAGCAGGGGAGTCACTCCTTGACCCCAAGGGAGATTCTTCAGTCCTCTAATCTTGATGTAGAGTGTCGAAGGTCCAGGATTCAGCTTCAGAGTTTTGTCCAGGGATATTTAAAGTCCTGTTGCCAGGGTTCCCTTACTTATACTAAGAAAAGTGGTTGGACTAACTCTGGCGACCCAACTATGGGAGGGTTTGGAAAGAGGGGTGGCTACACCCATTTCCTTTGTCCAGTTTCACGCCAGAGCAGGGGCTGGCAGCCCATGCAACTGGTTTGAACTGGGGTATGCACGAGGACACCAAATGTGCCCCCAGTGCAGGACTTCAAAGCACTCAGAAAGTGCACCACCCAGCCCCAATCCACTAAGGCCTGTCTGGGAGGTGGTAACACCGCCCTGAGACAGGAAACCTATTGTCCAGGCCTCCCCTGCCGGAGTTTCGGTCAGCAGCAGGAGGCCAGACTCGTGTCTGTGGCTGCAGCATCCATTTTGTGATGCCAGGCTCTGTTTAGTTGGTACCGGGTATACCAGTGCTGTCATGTCTCTCCCTCTAGAAGGGTGGGATCATACTCCCATACCAGGAACTGGGGTGGGGGTATGATTCCAAGGTGTTTGACACCAAACACAACAGGTTTCCGTGCAGCCATCCCAAAGTTAGCATTTACCGTTTAGATATAATGCACTTAAGAGTATATGGTCAGGCTGCACCACAGACAACCCCAGATAGGAGATTCCGAGAGCTGCAGAGGGGCTCTGCTCATGCATGGGCAGCCTCTCACATATAACCAAGCACCGTGCCTTCAGGATAGATAAGGCCTGCCATAGGGGTGACTGAAAGGTTTCTATGTGCAGTGATAGGTGAGATATAGTGAACCTATATCTCGGCAAGGGGTGCATGCACCACCTTACTCAGGCTGCAGTAGCAGTCCTGTGGTGTCATTTTGGAGGGCCTTCCAGGGGTGGCACAATACATGCTTCAGCCCCTGGTAGGCCTCTGGGGTACCTATGCCCTGGGTACATAGTATACCATATACTAGGGACTTATAAGGGCACCCCAGAATCCAATCTGAAGTGTACTTAAGGTACAGGGAATGAATTTAGAGAAGAAGCATCTAGGCTGGGGTCCTGGATAGCAGGGCCCCAGCCAGACTAAAGTCGAAAAACAGTGATACACCAGCAAAAAGTGGGGGTAACCATAAGAGGCAGATCCTACTCTCCTACACAACCCCCCCCCAAATGCAGGGATATTAAACTAACCTTGACCAGTTAAGTCTTCATGTTCTAAGTGGAAATATCTGGAGAGTCCATCTGCATTGGCATGGTTACTCCCAGGTCTATGTTCCACTGTATAGTCCATCCACTGTAGGGAAATGGACCACCTCAAATGTTTGGGGTTTTCACCCTTCATCTGTTTCAGCCATAAGAGGGGCTTGTGGTCTGTTTGAACAAGGAAGTGAGTGCCAAACAAGTATGGCCTCAGCTTCTTCAGAGCCCAAACCACAGCAAAGACCTCCCTCAATGGCTGACCAACGTTTCTCTCTGGGGGTCAGCCTTCTGCTAATAAAAGCTACTGGCTGATCCTGACCTTCATCATTCAACTGTGACAGTACAGCCCCTACCCCCAACTCAGATGCATCTGTTTGCACAATGAACTTTTAGAGTAATCAGGACTTTGCAGAATGGGAGCAGTGCACATGGCCTGCTTCAGGTCATCAAATGCCTTTTGACAGCTAACTGTCCACTGAACCTTTTTGGGCATTTTCTTAGAGGTTAAGTCATTCAGGGGTGTCACTATTGATCCATACCCCTTGACAAATCTCCTGTAGTACCCAGTCAGGCCTAAAAAGGCTCTCACCTGAGTCTGGGTAGTTGGAGCAGCCCAGTCCATGGTGGTCTGGATCTTGCTCTGCAATGGTTGAACCTGGCCTCCACCCACAAGGTGGCCCAGGTACACAACCTGACTCTGCCCTATCTGGCACTTTGTGGCCATGATAGTAAGGCCTGCCTTCTGCAGGGCCTCCAAAACATTTCTGAGGTGGACCAGGTGATCCTCCCAGGTGGAGCTAAAGACAGCAATATCATCTAGATATGCTGCCCTATAGGCTTCCAGACCTGTAAGGACTGTGTTCACCAACCTTTGAAAAGTGGCAGGTGCATTTTTCAAACCAAAGGGCATCACCACAAATTGGTAAAGCCCACCAGGGGTAGAAAATGCAGTTTTTGGCTTTGCATCATCAGCTAGTCTGATCTGCCAGTAGCCAGCTGTTAGGTCAAATGTGCTTAGATACTTGGCTGAGGCCAAAGTGTCTATTAGCTCATCTGCCCTGGGGATGGGATGGGCATCAGTCCTAGTGACTGCAATGAGGCCTCTGTAGTCCACACTAAACCTCATCTCTCTCTTACCATCTTTGGTGTGAGGTTTTGGCACCAGGACCACTGGACTAGCCCAAGGGCTATCTGAAGGCTCAATGACACCCAGTTCCAACATTTTCTGGACTTCTGTCCTTATACAGTTCCTGACCTGGTCAGGTTGCCTGTAAATCTTACTTTTAACAGGCAGACTGTCCCCAGTGTCCACTTCATGAGTGCACCAGGTGGTCTGACTTGGAGTCAGAGCAAACATGTGTCTGAACTGATTGAGCACCTGTCTACAATCAGTTTGCTGCTGGGCAGTGAGGCTGCCTGCCAAGGCTACACCATCCACTGACCCATCATCAGGGTTCTGAGAGAGCAGGTCAGGGAGAGGGTCACTCTCCTCTTCCTGTCCCTCATCAGTTGCCATGAGCAAGCCCATGTCAGCCCTGTCCACATATGGCTTCAGCCTGTTGACATGGAGCACCCTGTGGGGGCTCCTGGGAGTTCCCAGGTCTACCAGATAGGTAACCTCTCCCTTCTGCTCAACGATTGTATGGGGCTACTCCACTTGTCTTGGAGGGCTGCTGGGGCCACTGGCTCCAGCACCCACACCTTCTGTCCTGGCTGGTAAACAGTCAGCACAGCCTTTTGGTCATGCCAGGCTTTCTATAACTCCTGGCTAGCCTCAAGGTTTTTGGTTGCCTTTTTCATATACTCAGCCATCCGGGAGCGGAGACCAAGTACATAGTCCTCTATGTCCTGTTTAGGGGGTTTGAGAGGTAACTTCCAACCTTCCTTCACCAGACACAATGGACCCCTGACAGGATGGCCAAACAAAAGTTCAAAAGGGCTGTAGCCAACCCCCTTCTGAGGCACCTCCCTGTATGCAAATAAAAGGCAGGGCAAGAGTATGTCCCATCTTCGCCTAAGCTTTTCTGGGAGCCCTTTAATCATGCCCTTCAAGGTTTTGTTGAATCTCTCAACTAAACCATTGCATTGTGGGTGATAGGGTGTGGTGAACTTATAGGTCACTCCACACTCCTTCCACATTGCAGTCAAGTAACTGGACATAAAGTTTGCACCTCTGTCAGATACTACCTCCTTAGGAAAGCCCACTCTTGAGAAAATTCCCAGGAGGGCCCTTGCCACCACAGGAGCTGAAGTGGTGTTAAGGGGAATGGCTTCTGGGTACCTGGTGGCATGGTCCACCACCACCAGGATAAACCTGTGCCCAGATGCTGTTTGGGGATCCATGGGACCAATTATGTCAATCCCCACCCTCTCAAAGGGCACCCCCACCACAGGTAGTGGTATCAGGGGGGCCTTTGTGGTACCACCTGCCTTCCCACTGGCTTGGCAGGTTACACAGGAGCGACAAAACTCCTTGGTGTCTTCAGACATGTGGGGCCAGTGAAAGTGAGGGACAATTCTGTCCCAAGTCTTGTTCTGGCCCAGGTGACCTGCTAAGGGAATATCATGGGCTAGTGTCAATAGGAAGCCCCTGAACTTCAGAGGTATAACCAACCTCCTGGCTGCTCCAGGCTTGGGGTCTCTACTCTCTGAGTACAGGAGTCCATCATCCCAATATATCTTATGGGTGCCACTAGCATTCCCAGCAGCCTCAGCAGCAGCCTGCTGTCTGAGGGCTTCAAGAGAGGGGCAGTTCAGCTGCTCCTGGCTCAGATCTGCCCTGGAAGGGCCCCCTGTCCCCAAGAACTCAACCTGATCAGGTTCAAGCTCCTATGGGACAGTTCCTTCTTCAGGCCTGAGATCATCTTCCTCAAAAGACTGATCTTCCTCCTGAGCCAAGGGGGAAGGCACTGCCTTAACCCTACTGCTCTTCCTCTTGGGAGGCACCTGGTCCATTATTCCAGAATCCAGGGCCTGTTCAGCTTTTGACATTTTTGCCTGTGACCTAGTCACAGCAAAGACATGTGCAGGGATCCCTAGCATTTCTGCATGTTTCCTGAGCTCCACCTCTGCCCAAGCTGAGGTTTCAAGATCATTGCCAAGCAAGCATTCCACTGGTAGGTCTGCACTCACCACAACCTTCTTAAGGCCAGTTACCCCTCCCCAGGAGAAGTTAACAACTGCCAGAGAATGGTCTGTTCTGACATTTCTAGCATTGGTCACTTGGTACATTTCACCAAGTATAATCTGCCCAGGATCCACAAGATCTTGTGTCACCATGGTGACACTTGCTCCTGTGTCCCTGAATGCCAAAGCCTCCCTTCCATTAATTAAAGGCTGCTGTCTGTATTTGCCCAAATTATTGGGACTCACAAAGGGGAACATATCCATGCCCCCATCACAGACTAAGACAGCCTGAGTTGGCACTCTGACTAGGCCAGAGCCCATCTCAGTACCCAGGGTCAACCCTACTAAACCCTTATTCTGAGTGTTTCCACCACCACTTGTAGCTGGACTAGGGGGGACAGTTGCCTTAGGGGCAATGGTGGCTGGATTGGAGTCTTTGGACTTGGTGCAATCACTGGTCCAGTGAGTCTTTTGCTTACAGACTTTGCACCATGGTTTCTTTTGGCCTTTTCCTTTATTAGATTGGGATTCCCCACCAGATGCAGATTTTTGTGGACCTTGTGAAGACTTCTGGTCTTTACCCTTCTCCCCACCCTTATCAGAGTTTTTGGAATCTTGCTTCTTCTGGTCACCACCTTGGTTCTGTACTTTCTGCTTCACCCTGGTTCTGACCCATTTGTCTGCCTTCTTTCCCAATTCTTGGGGAGAGGCCAGATCAGAGTCAACCAGGTACTGATGTAGCAACTGATTCTGACAGTTATTAAGAATCTGCTCCCTCATGATTAAATTATAGAATCCTTTGAAGTCACACACCTTACTGCCAAGTAAGCAGCCTTCCAGAGCCTTGGTAGCACAATCTACAAAGTCCACCCAGTCCTGTGTCTGTGCCTTTTGGGTATCTCTGAACTTTAACCTGTATTGCTCAGTGGTTAGGCCAAACCCATCTATCAGGGCACACTTCAGGACTTGGTAATCATCAGCATCCTCTTCTCTTACAGTGAGGAGCTTGTCTCTACCTTTGTCTGCAAAGGAGAGCCACAAGATTGCTGCCCACTGCTCCTGGGGGACCCTCTGAACTTTACAGGCCCTTTCCAGTGCAGTTATCCATTTGTATATGTCATCCCCACTCTGGTAGGGAGGGACAATCTTGCTCAGGTTTCTATGGTCATAAGACCTTTCCCTACCACTAGGGAAGTTGCTGCCACCATGGGACTCTAGTCCCAACTTTCTTCTTTGTCTATGAAGCTCTAGGGACTCCCTGTCTATAGCCAGCTGCTCTCTTCTGATCCTAAGCTGAGCTTCTTCATACTGGAGCAGTCTCTTTTTCTCTCATTAGAGGTTTCCCTCCTATGAGAAGAAACAGAGGTCCCTACTGAGGTGTCAGAATGGTTAGACTCCTGAGAAGGAGATCTGGACCTTCTAGGCACACTCACAACTCTTCCTGGTGGGACAAAGGGGAGGTCATTCTGATCCTCCTCCTCATCTTCAGGAGGAGCTGGATTGTCCAGGGCAAGATCATTTTCATCTTCCTGGCCAGTTTCAGAGGGCAGGTCCTGGGTATTTTCACCCCTGTTCCCTTCCTCATCTTCTGCCCCACCCTCTCTGCTTACCCCTGCAGACCCTAGTGGTCTTCTGAGATCATCCAGCAGAAGCATCTCCATGAGACGTTGGGTGTTGGCACTTTTGCCTGTCTTCAGCTTCCTAATCTTGCACAACTCTCTCAATTCCAAGAATGGGAGGTTGTCATATTTGGAGGGTAGGAGCCCACTGGTTCCTGGCAGGGACCTACTGGTTCCTGGCCCTGAAGACATTACTAGTGAGGTGTGGTGTATGCACTACCTACTCTAGTGTGGCCTACTAAACTCTCTTGAGTTGTAGAAAGGGTGTGCTAAGCCCTTGACACACAACTCTGTATTTCTAAGCTTGAATTTATATGTACCTTAGGTACCTTTAGTGGTTTTCAGTTAGTCACACACTTGAGATTATCTGGTAAAACAATAGCAAGCTGGAATGCCACACGCTGCACACCAATGTGAGAAGTTGGCCTGGCATATGCTGTCCACTAGTTATAGTGGGCACCTTGCACCAGTCCAAACAACCCCTTATGGATGATAGGTTAAAGACAACCTTTATTGAAAGCTATCCTAGTGGTAGCTATGGAGAGCAGCCGTCAGGCTAAGTCTTGGAGGAATGTAAAGCAGCTTGTTTTACCAGTCTATAATCTCTTGAGTGACCAAATGAAAGAGGATCACACCAGGTATATATATAAAATATATGTATTTAGTCTTAAACACACCCCTCTAGTCCCTTTATGAGGCTAGAGTTCGAAGTACATAAGTTACAAGTCAAATATCAGCAGTATTTAGCACAATACACGTTTGAGCCCTAGGGGCGAACCAAACCATATACTAAAATAGTGGTATAAGAACCACGACTGAACTAGACACAAGGCCTAGAGCCTGTGGAAGTGCTTTGACCCCAAGGAACCACCCAAGGTAGCGACACAGGGGACCCACGGGGGACGCGTGCAGTGTGAGAACACAGCCGCGAGCCGCCGTTGACTTCTATGGGGAAAGTCGCGGTTAGATTTTTAAAGAAAAAGGACACTTCGGAGAGGACTTCCAGTTAACCCCTTAAAACTTAAGAGTTTCTAGGGCCCACACCCACGTGAGTACCGAAATACTCGAGTTACCTCACCCAGGGAAGCTGGGTGCATATGTGTTAAAAGGTGTCGGGATTCGTCGTCGTTTTCAATGGCGACCTCTTGGAAAGTGCTGCTGCCGTGAAGAGAAAGAGTGTCCGGTGCGATACAAGCCTGGATCGAGGAAGAGGAAGACCTGAAAGCAGAGGGGACAGAGTCTGGGTCACTAGCCAGTAACCAGGGGCACGATAGTCGAATGCCATCAGATGTCGGGTGCTTCAGGTGAGTTGATAGGTTCCTTGACTCTTCAGCCATGAGGTCCACGAGGTGTTGACGATGACCAGGAGCTGGAATCAAGCTGTCCCATGAAGTCTGTCGAGTGCTGCAGTGTCGGCGACCAGATTGGACTCAACAAGCCTTGGCAACAGCAAGTCATGTGGAAATAAAGAAAAGGCTGCGGTGCAGACCAGCAAGGTCTAAGGGACTCACCCAGCAAGGGTAAATCAGGGCACTTCTGGAGCAACCAGAAAAGCCCAAGCAATTGAAGAGTTGCCTTCGTGGGGACCCACTAGCCAATGGACTAGAGATCGCAAAGGAGCCTCAAGCAGTTGCACTTGGAGCTGGCCCACGGAACACTCGTGAAGTGTAGGCCAGTGATTGTTTCTGCAGTTGGGGCTCGGGGCTAGGGCTACTTGGAACCCAAAGCACAGCTTCAAGAGATGTCAGGAAGTTGGTGCACTTGCAAATGTGCTTGGTGTCCAGGGGACACGGTTCCACATTACCCACGACAGCTACAGGCTCAGCTTTGCTGGGGACTCAGGGCAGCCTTGGGGAAGTCTGTAAATCTACCTCTGGTGATGCAAAGACTTTGGCATCCGGCGGGAGCTTCAGTGATGCAGACCAGACAGATGCTTTGTTGGTGCCTGCCAAGCAGGGGAGTCACTCCTTGACCCCAAGGGAGATTCTTCAGTCCTCTAATCTTGATGTGGAGCGTCGAAGGTCCAGGATTCAGCTTCAGAGTTTCGTCTAGGGATATCTAAAGTCCTGTTGCCAGGGTTCCCTTACTTATACTAAGAGAAGGGGTTGGACTAACACTGGGGACCCACCTATGGGAGGGTTTGGAAAGAGGGGTGGCTACACCCATTTCCTTTGTCCAGTTTCGCGCCAGAGCAGGGGCTGGCCAGTTTGTACTGGGGTATGCACGAGGACATCAAATGTACCCCCAGTGCAGGACTTCAAAGCACTCAGAGAGTGCACCACCCAGCCCCAATACACTAAGGCCTGTCTGGGAGGTGGAAAGAGCAAGAGAAGTGCAGAAAAAAGCAACAGAGGTACAGAAAGAGGCAAGAGAGGTACAGAAATAGGCAGGAAAGGTGCAGAATGAGGGAACAGGGGTGCAGAAAGAGGCAAGAGAGGTGTAGAAAGAGGCAAGAGAAGTGCAGAAATAGGCAAGAGAATTGCTGAAAGAAGCAACAGAGGTGTAGAAAGAAGCAGGAGAACTGCAGAAAGAGGCAAGTGAGGTACAGAAAGAAGCAAGAGCAGTGCAGAAATAACCAACAGAGGTGCAAAAAGAGGCAAGAGGGGTGCAGAAGAAGGTAAAAGAGGTGCACAAAGAGGCAAGAGAGGTACAGAAAGAAGGAAGAGAAGTGCAGAAAGAGCCAACAGAGGTGCTGAAAAAGGCGCAAAGATTGCAGAAAGAGCAAGAGAAGTGCAGAAAAAAGCAAAAGAGGTACAGAAATAGGCAAGAGAGGTGCAGAAAAAGGCAGGAAAGGTACAGAAAGAGGGAACAGGGGTACAGATAGAGGCAAGGGAGGTACAGAAAGATGGGTGCCGAAAGAAGCAAGTGAGGTACAGAAAGAGGCAACAGAGGTGCAAAAAGATGCAAGAGAGGTACAGAAACAAGCAAGAGAAGTGCAGAAAGAATCAAGAGAGGTGCAGAAAGAGGGAAGACGAGTGCAGAGACAACAGGGATGCAGAAAGAAGCAAGAGAGGTGCAGAAAGAGGCAAAAGAAGTGCAGAAAGAAGCAACAGAGGTACAGAAAAAGGCAAGAGAGGAGCAGAGAGAGGGAGGAGGGATGCACAAAGAGGCAAGGAAGGTACAGAAAGAGGCAGGAGGGGTGCAGAAAGAAGGAAGAGAAGTGCAGAAAGAAGCAACAGAGGTGCTGAAATAGGAGCGAAGGTTGCAAAAAGAGGCAAGAGAGGTACAGAAACAGGAAGGAAAGGTGCAGAAAGAGGGAACAGGGTTGCAAAAAGAGGCAAGAGAGGTGCAGAAAGAGGGAAGAGGGGTGCAGAAAGAGGCAAGATGAGTGCAGAAAGAAGCAAGAGAGGTGCAGAACGAGGCAACAGAGGTGCAGAAAGACGCAAGAGAAGTGCAGAAACAAGCAAGAGAAGTGCAGAAAAAGGCAAGAGAATTGCTGAAAGAAGCAACAGAGGTGTAGAAAGAAGCAAGAGAAGTGCAGAAAGAGGCAAGTAAGGTGCAGAAAGAAGCAAGAGCAGTGCAGAAAGAACTAACAGAGGTGCAACAAGAGGCAAGAGAGGTGCAGAAAGAGGTAAGAGAGGTGCACATAGAGGCAAGAGAGGTACAGTTAAAGGCAGGAGGGGTGCAGAAAGAAGGAAGAGAAGTACAGAAAGAGGCAAGAGATTTGCTGAAAGATGCAACAGAGGTGTAGAAAGAAGCAAGACAACTGAAGAAAGAGTCAAGTGAGGTGCAGAAAGAAGCAAGAGCAGTGAAGAAAGAACCTCTTTTGTAGAGCTCCCGGTTTGGGGATTACGCTATCGGCATATATCCCTGCCTAAACCAGCTATCCTGCAACATCCTGCAACTGCTCTCAAGCTACACCTGTAACGCAACTTAACTGTGGAAGAAACTTACCTGCTGCTAATCCGCTCTGCCTCGTTCCGTGGAGCCGCGACCGATGCCCTCGCCTGGACTGTCCCAGCGGATCGACCAGCCCCTCCTGCGTTCTCGAATGAGGGAATCGACTATGATCGTCTAGTCCCGCCTGCGATCTTGACAGAAGGGATCGACTACATTGTTCTACTGCAACGGAGACTCGCCACCGATGCCGATGGTCCCTCTCTCCGCGCTCGCTTGAGACAAAGGCTGAGCCGTTCACTGCTCCTGGTGAGAGACGTCCCCGACCAGCCGACCCGGTACCACGCGGACGGCCACGCTTGCCCGACTGCTTTCCATCGGCGTCTAAGCCCCGCCACCTTCTGGGCCTCCGTCCTGGGTCAGGTGTCTGGAGCTCTCTCTCGTTGGGACCTTGTTCTGCGACGGCCCTCTTGGTGATTGGGACAGCTGAATGAGATCCCCCATGCTGGCCTGCTCCCGCCCGGCTTGAGCAGAGCTGAATTCACCCATCCGCCCCTCTCCGACGGCCGGAGTCTGAGGCCATCCACCATCTTTACCCGTGACTCGGTCAGTCGGGCTGAAGCGCCGGGAGCTGGGCAGCTCTGTTCGCCACCCGGGCTGGGCTAATACTCTTAGACTGGTCTCCATGACCCTATTGGCGTCCTGGCCCAGGCTCCTGCTGGTGTCCCTGGTTCGACTGCGATGCTGATTCCGGATGTCCCCTTGCTGATCTCAGCTGACCGGAGACAGCCGCTGCGGGCCTCTGCCTTTTCCCTGGGTACGGCCCGAGGCACTGGCTGATCAGGATTTCCCTGAGCCCTGGGATCGATCCGCGACTGGTCTGATGCAGCCCGGACCTCTGCTTCTCATCGGAGGCGCGTTTGGTATGTACTCCCTAACGTGACCCTCCCCCTCATGAGCCGAGTTACATGGTGCTCACATCGACTAATGGACATCGGCCAGACATCCCCGCGACGCGCTACCCCTTGATTTCCCTTGGCCCAGCTGTGAGATCGGGCGCTCAGCCTCCACCCCTTCTCGTGTTAATTCCCTTTGACGCAAAGTCTGCGCTGCCCCCACCGATTTCCCCCGCCTCCTGCTACCATCATGCCGGTAGAGAGCTACGCTGAGCCCTGAGCCCCCTGTGTGCCCCCGGCCATTTCAGAGATGGGCCGTTGGCCCTGGGATGTGGTGCTGTGACTCTGGTGCCCACGAACGTCCGCACCCGCCCCCCTGCTTCTGAGGGGTGCAAGGATCCCCTCCGCCGAGAGCTGTCACTCCGAGGATCGTTGCTCCAATCGCCACACTCTGATTTAGGGGTAAGTCCCCCATGATGGACTTCAGGTCCCTGCAATACTGAAACCCTGCATCATTGAACAGCCCTCGATTTCCTTTCTCCTGCAATACTGAAAGCTCTAAAATGGCCGCCCCCCCTCTCTAGATCAGCCCTCGATTTTCCATCCTCACGCTGTATCTGGGGTTAAGACCCCTTGAATGACTTCTGGCCCTGTCTCCTGGTGATACTGAATGCATCTGATCGAATGCATGACCCCTTCCACCATTAAGGACCCTTCCCTGCTCCCCTCCTGATTAACAGGGCAGATGGTTTGACTCCACCTCCACTATGCTAGTACCTATCTCTAAAATGGCCGCTCCCGGTTAAACATTGCGTTACCTGAGCTGTCTCATGACCCCAGCACATCACTCTCCTAAACACCTTACACCTAGCACATGACCACCTGCCAGCATTTCCTGGATTCTCCTCATTAGGTGACTCCCGGGTATCAATGGTTGTAAATAGCCACCCCTGCTC
The DNA here is from genome assembly GCA_963921515.1 of Calotriton arnoldi. NCBI lineage: Eukaryota > Metazoa > Chordata > Amphibia > Caudata > Salamandridae > Calotriton > Calotriton arnoldi. The sequence goes on from CAWUFW010017832.1 coordinate 72,986, forward strand.
CTCCTCACTATAATAACTGGCCCGACTGCTTGACCCCCTTCCCCAATTTTTCTGATTTCTCTTTGAACTAACCAAGCCCTACCTACTTACCTATTTATGTATCAAATGATCCCCTAATCTGGACAACTTTAGCGGACAATGGCTTTAATCCCCACGCACATTCCAAAGGTGCTACCCCAGGCCATACAAGCAGCCTGCCCCCCCCCACAGATTTCCCACTGAGCCCCTCCTTGATGACACCTTTAAGTCATGTCCTTGCGATACCTCAGTACTTGACCTAGCTAATCTGACCGTGCCTAATTTAGGTGCACTCTCAAGACACACTCTCTGGGAGGAGCACTCTGTCGACACCGCTCACTCCCCACCCCGCTGCCAATCCACGTATACGAAGCTCTGCCCTCCACGTTCACCCTCACACAGTGCAGCATGGACCCCAGACTTGAAAAGCTTGGCACTAACAGCTACACAATTATCTATCCGACCAACCTCTCCAAAAATGCGACTAAAACCCTGAAACACAGACTCCTCAAAGCCTACCCAGAAACCCTTATCTCCGACCCCTACCTCTGTCCAAAAAAAGGCACTACTACGAGTGACCTGATCTTCTACACGAAAAGAAGAGCTCAGTGGAGATCGACGTTCCACTCCTTGCTCAGAATCACCTCGACCAAAAAATTCCCTCACGGTCTGAGACTTGTGGCTACGAAATCTCCCACATTCAGAGCAAACGCCACCATATCCCTCTACAACTATGGGATTATACTAATTCAGGCCACTGATCGCAATCTGGTCATCTTTGATGACAGATTTGCCATCTTTAAAAGATCTTTGGTCACTAGCGATTCCCCTATTCAATCTAGGTATGCTCTTCCCCTACCCCGTCTCAGGAGATCCCTGATCCCTTGCTAACTGCTCACATCTTGTTGACTGCCTCACCTACCCTGATCAACACACACATTACTTCAGATCCTCCAACCCCAGGCTCCCCTAACTCACCCATCATCCCACGACCTGTCCAAACTAGTGACAGTAATCACGGATCAGTTGTTATCCCTCACTCCGACCACCTCTCCGGCACTTCATCCACCCCCTCCCCCACTAGCCCTTGCCTACATAACTCCCAAACTCGACAGCGGGCCTGCCCACTCTACAACAGGAACACATCCAACCTCCCTTCCCCTACCCTCCCCTCCACCGCCCACCTTCCTTGCGCGCCCTTACATCGAAGAGGCAATTCTCCATTAACGTTTTTACCCCATCCCCCTCCTCCACCTGCCCTGGTCTCCCCTCCGCCCTCCCCACTAACCAATCCACCGCCTCCCCTCCACATGACCCATAAGCCACACTCAGATACTGCTTCCAAGCTCATGAACATTACCCATGAACTTCTAACTATCAAAAATGTCATCCAAAACCTAATTAAGTCCGCCGAAGAACTAGCCCTTGACCTCTCTTCCAACATGTCCACTCAGGAGATCCCTCATCCTTCCACCATCAGAACTTCACAGGAGATCCCTCCTCTGATACAACTGAAACCCCCTGACCAGAAGTGGAATACCTCCCCCTACCCTAACGCCCCCTCTAGACCGGCCAGATCCACAAACCCATTCTCAGAACCTGATATTCTCTCCCTCCTCCTTGAATACACCTCTCCTCATTCGACCATCTCAGCCCCTACTGAATCCTCCCCAACAGCCCCACTAATTGCCCCTAGCTCGACATTCCCTAAACTTGATAATGCGATACCCATCCAAAGCATCACACCCAACCCTCATAGAGTTCCGAGACTCAACGCCAATTCCAGAAACACTAATAACCTCATGCAGATCCCCACTACACAGCCCGCGCTCACAGACACCCTGCATAAATCACATCTGAAATGCATGCTACTTAACTGTAGATCAGCGGTGAAACATGCCACAGACCTTGCTGATCTCATCCTTGCTCATGATCTAGACCTCCTTATCCTCACTGAAACATGGCTCAACGACTCCTCTGGCCCCATCCTTGACTTATTAGTCCCTCCTACTCACAACATTATCAGACTCGACCGAGTCAAGAAAACGGGAGGGGGCTTAGCTTGTATCTTCCGCAACTCTCTCAGAGTAAAACAGTCCCCCTCTGCCAAGCTCTCATCCTGTGAATACCTATGCATCGATATCACTAGCACACACAGACTCTTATGCAGCCTTCACATCTTCTACCACCCCCCAGGTGATAACCTACCTCTAATTGAACAAACTATGGAAACCATCTCCTACAACCTTGGCCGACACTGCCCTCAGATCTTCCTTGGGGATTTCAATCTCCACTGGAATGACCCACATGATCAGGCGGTTACAACCCTCAAAAACTTCCTAACCGACCTCTCCCTGACCCAATTCTGTGACAGTCCCACACACAACTTAGGCTCGACACTGGATCTAATCATCGCCAACCACAGCTCCATCCACCTCGAATCCATTCTTCCTTGTGACTGGTCTGACCACCATTATATCAACTTCCTGATTCTTGAAAGTTGGAACCACAAAAGCGCACAACCACTAAAACTCAAGCACTGGAAAAGATCTCTCCATAATACAAGCGTTAATTAGCTCATAGAGCGCTGCATTTCTTCCCTTTTTCCGCCTGCAAACATGTGCGATGTTCACGATCTCACTGCACACTATAACAACGCCATGCTTTCTGCCTTGAATGCCACAGCCCCCCTTCAGCTAAAAAGAATTCCCATAAAAGACTCCAAACCCTGGTTCAATGACAGACTAAATGCGGACAGACGCAGCCTAAGACTAGCAGAACGCACCTGGAGATCCACTCCCTCCGCGGATCTTCTAAAAACACTAAGATTTAAAAGAAGTATATATAACAAACTCATTAGATCAGAAAAAGCCAACTTCTTCAAAAATCAACTGGACAAAGCTAAAAATCGCCCGAAACGTCTTTTTGAGCTGATTAAATCTCAATACAACAACACCTCTACCCAATCTCAGCACCTCTCTCGCCCACAACCTAACTGTGATGCGGTTGCTGAATTCTTCCTTGATAAGACGAACAAAATCGAAGCAGATCTTAGGTCTGCTGCACTCAATCTTTCGCCCTCTCTTGACTCCTCTGTCTCCACACTCCAGACCTCGCCTCATTGCCTCTCCCTCAAAAACAATGCCTCATGGAGTCAATTCACTCCCCTCAATGACATTACCATCCTCAATACCCTCTCGACCCTTAAACCCTCAAATCACTTCAATGACCCCCTCCCCCCAATTTCTTTAAAGATATGATAGGATCCCTAACACCGCTTTGGTCCAAGATCATCAACGCCTCACTTCTTCAAGGTGAGATCCCGGACTGCCTGAAGGCTGGCCTAGTGCTTCCTATTCTCAAAAAACCCTCTGCTGACCCCGTTGACCTGAACAACTACCGGCCTATCACAAACATACCCACCCTGGCAAAACTGCTGGAGAAATGTGTTCATGAACAGCTACGCAAACATATTGAGCAATTCCAGCTTCTCGACCTCTTCCAATCGGGCTTCCGCACTGGCCACAGCACCGAAACAGCCATCACTCACATAGTGGACGACGCCCTCACCCTACTTGACCAAAATGAAGCTTGCCTTTTAATTCTGCTCGATCTCTCATCTGCGTTCGACACTGTTAAACATGACAATCTACTCTACCTCTTGGAACGTAGGATGGGGCTCTCGGGCACGGTCCTTAAATGGTTTGCCTCTTTCCTCAACAACAGAACACAAAGAGTCAAATCCAACCAGTCTCTATCCAACCCCAGTCCTTGCACACTGGGTGTCCCCCAAGGATCCTCACTCTCCCCCACACTCTTTAACCTCTTCCTTGAACCATTGACTGTAATTCTGAAAGCCTCCAACATCCAATATCACATGTACGCGGACGACACCCAACTCTACATGAAAATCTCCTCCCCGATGACATCAAATCTCTCAACGGAACCCTTCTCAAAACCCTAAACTGGCTAACCTCCAACCATCTCAAATTAAACGCCCTCAAGACCGAATTCCTCCTCATTGCACCCGCTAGGCAATCCACCACTGTTGTGAAATATCTCTGTAACCTCACTGCCCTCAACTGCACTCCCCACATCATTGATTCCACTAAATCATTGGGAGTTGTGCTTGACAAGAACCTAAACATGCAAGACCACATCAGATCATCGACCAAAGGAGCGAACTTCCAACTTTGCATCCTTAGAAAACTCAAACCCTACCTTCCCCAAGATGACTTTAAAGCGGCAGTGCAAGCACGTGTCATCTCTAGACTAGAATATGGCAGTGCTACTCTAAGCGGACTGCCGAAACTCAGTTTAGCCCCCATAAGAGCTTCTCTAAATGCTGCCACTAGACTCATCACGGGTTCTAAGAAGACCAACCACATTTCGCCGGACCTGAATTCGCTCAATTGGCTTCCCTTTGAGGCAAGGATCCAACTAAAGATCACTTGCATGACACATAGAGCACTACACTTCAACACCCCACTCTACTGACAAACAAGCTGGAACTATCCGGGGGCTCCAGGTCCACAAGAAGCACTGGCACACTGCTGCTCAAGCCAAAGAAATTTAATAAGCTTAAAACCTACAAGCGCTCATTCTCGGGCGTCGCCCCAAGAATCTGGAACGCTCTCCCAGTGGAAACAAGACTGATTCCCTCTTAGTGCCTTCAAAAGGGAAGTTAAAGCTCTACTAATGAACAATGCCTTGAACTAGATGCCTTGCTCCTCCTGCCTCTAGCTTACTGTACACATATCACTTGTTGCGACCCTTTGTCGCTGGACATATTATCTGGTTGCTTTTGTTGTATATTGCCCTATTTCTCGCTCTCTCCTAACCTGCATCCTATGTCCGCGTTAATTTTATTCTGCTCCTTTTGTATTTTATCCCACTGTTTCCCCGATCTCTCTCCACTAGCTGTTTTACCTTGTATGCCTCAACTGCATGTAAAGCGCTCTGATACCCAACTGGGTCATGTTCGCGCTATACAAAACTCTAAATAAATAAATAAATAAATAAATAAATAAATAAATAAAACCAACAGAGGTGCAAAAAGAGGCAAGAGGTGTGCAGAAAAAGGTAGGAGAGGTGCACAAAGAGGCAAGAGAGGTACAGAAAGAGGCAGGAGGGGTGCAGAAAGAAGGAAGAGAAGTGCAGAAAGAAGCAACAGAGGTGCTGAAATAGGCGCAAAGGGTGCAGAAAGAGGCAAGAGAAGTGAAGAAAGAAGCAACAGAGGTACAGAAAGAGGCAAGAGAGGTGCAGAAAGAGGCAGGAAAGGTGCAGAAAGAGGGAAGAGGGGTGCAGAAAGAGGCAAAAGGGGTGCAGAAAGAAGCCAGTGAGGTGCAGAAAGAGTCAACAGAGGTGCAGAAAGACGCAAGAGAGGTGCAGAAACAAGCAAAAGAAGTGCAGAAAGAGGCAAGAGAATTGCTGAAAGAAGCAACAGAGGTGTAGAAAGAAGCAAGAGAAGTGCAGAAAGAGGCAAGTAAGGTGCAGAAAGAAGCAAGAGCAGTTCAGAAAGAACCAACAGAGGTGCAAAAAGAGGCAAGAGGGGTGCAGAAAAAGGTAGGAGAGGTGTACAAAGAGGCAAGAGAGGTACTTAAAAGAGGCAGGTGGGGTGCAGAAAGAAGGAAGAGAAGTGCAGAAAGAAGCAACAGAGGTTGCTGAAAGAGGCGCGAAGGGTGTGAAAGGACAAGAGAAGAGCAGAAAGAAGCAACAGAGGTACAGAAAGAGGCAATTGAGGTGCCGAAAGAGGCAGGAAAGGTGCAGAAAGAGGGAACAGGGGTGAAGAAAGAGGCAAGAGAGGTGCAGAAAGAGGCAAGAGAGGTGCAGAAATAGGGGAGGGGTGCAGAAAGAGGCAAGAGGGGTGCAGAAAGAAGCAAGTGATGTGCAGAAAGAGGCAAGTGAGATGCAGAAAGAGGCAACAGAGGTGCAGAAACAAGCAAGAGAAGTGCAGAAAGAGGGAAGAGAATTGCTGAAATAAGAAACAGAGGCGTATAAAGAAGCAAGAGAAGTGCAGAGAGAGGCAAGTGAGGTGCAGAAAATGGCAAAAGAACTGCAGAAAGAGGCAAGAGGGATGCAAAAAAGGGTGACTGAAGAAGCAAGAGAGGTGCAGAAAGAAGCAAGAGAGGTATAGAAAGAGGGAAGACGAGTGCAGAAAGAGACAACAGGGATGCAGAAAGAAGCAAGAGAGGCACAGAAAGAGGCAAAAGAAGTGCAGAAAGAAGCAACAGAGGTACAGAAAGAGGCAAGAGAGGTGCAGAAAGAGGGAGGAGGGGTGCAGAAAGAGGCAAGATGAGTGCAGAAAGAAGCAGGAGAGGTTCAGAAAGAGGTAACAGAGGTGCAGAAAGATGGAAGAGAGGTGCAAAAACAAGCAAGAGAAGTGCAGAAAAAGGCAAGAGAATTGCTGAAAGAAGCAACAGGTGTAGGAAGAAGCAAGATGAGTGCAGAAAGAGGCAAGTGAGGTGCAGAAAGAAGCAAGAGCAGTGCAGAAAGAACCAACAGAGGTGCAAAAAGAGGCAAGAGAGGTGCAGAAAGAGGCAAGAGGGGAGCAGATAGAAGGAAGAGAAGTGCAGAAAGAGGCAGGTGAATTGCTGAAAGAAGCAACAGAGGTGTAGAAAGAAGCAACAGAACTGCAGAAAGAGGAAAGTGAGGTGCAGGAAGAAAGAAGAGCAGTGCAGAAATAACCAACAGGGGTGCAAAAAGAGGCAGGAGGGGTGCAGAAAGAAGGAAGAGAAGTGCAGAAAGAAGCAACAGTGGTGCTGAAAGAGGCAAAAAGGGTGCAGAAAGAGCAAGAGAAGTGCAGAAAAAAGCAACAGAGGTACAGAAAGATGCAAGAGAGGTACAGAAACAGGCAGGAAAGGTGCAGAAAGAGGGAACAGGGGTACAGAAAGAGGCAAGGGAGGTACAGAAAGAGGGGAGAGGGGTGCAGAAAGAGGCAAGAGGGGTGCAGAAAGAAGCAAGTGAGGTGCAGAAAGAGGCAACAGAGGTGCAGAAAGACGCAAGAGAGGTGCAGAAACAATCAAGAGAAGTGCAGAAAGAGGCAAGAGAATTGCTGAAAGAAGAACCAGAGGTGTAAAAAGTAGCACGAGAGGTGCAGAAAGAGGCAAGTGAGGTGCAGAAAGAGGCAAGAGAAGTGCAGAAAAAGGCAAGAGAACTGCAGTAAGAGGCAAGAGGGATGCAAAAAGGGAAGAAGCATGCCTAAAGAAGCAAGAGAGGTGCAGAAAGAAGCATGAGAAGTGCAGAAAGAATCAAGGGAGGTGCAGAAAGAGGGAAGACGAGTGCAGAAAGAGACAACTGGGATGCAGAAAGAAACAAGAGAGGTGCAGAATGAGGCAAAAGAAGTGCAGAAAGAAGCAACAGAGGTACAGAAAGAGGCAAGAGAGGTGCAGAAAGAGGGAGGAGGGATGCACAAAGAGCAAGAAAGGTACAAAAAGAGGCAGGAGGGGTGCAGAAAGAAGGAAGATAAGTGCAGAAAGAAGCAACAGATGTGCTGAAAGAGGCGCAAAGGGTGCAGAAAGAGCAAGAGAAGTGCAGAAAAAAGCAACAGATGTACAGAAAGATGCAAGAGAGGTACAGAAAGAGGGAGAGGGGTGCAGAAAGAGGCAAGAGGGGTGCAGAAAGAAGCAAGTGAGGTGCAGAAAGCGGCAACAGAGGTGCAGAAAGACGCAAGAGAGGTGCAGAAACAAGCAAGAAAAGTGCAGAAAGAGGCAAGAGAATTGCTGAAAGAAGAAACAGAGGTGTAAAAAGTAGCACGAGAAGTGCAGAAAGAGGCAAGTGAGGTGCAGAAAGAGGCAAGAGAAGTGCAGAAAATGTCAAGAGAACTGCAGAAAGAGGCAATAGGGATGCAAAAAGGGAAGAAGCATGCCTAAAGAAGCAAGAGAGATGCAGAAAGAAGCATGAGAAGGGCAGAAAGAATCAAGAGAGGTGCAGAAAGAGGGAAGACGAGTGCAGAAAGAGACAACAGGGATGCAGAAAGAAGCAAGAGAGGTGCAGAATGAGGCAAAAGAAGTGCAGAAAGAAGCAACAGAGGTACAGAAAGAGGCAAGAGAGGTGCAGAAAGAGGGAGGAGGGATGCACAAAGAGCAAGAAAGGTACAGAAAGTGGCAGGAGGGGTGCAGAAATAAGGAAGAGAAGTGCAGAAAGAAGCAACAGAGGTGCTGAAATAGGAGTGAAGGGTGCAAAAAGAGGCAGGAGAAGTGCAGAAAGAAGCAACAGAGGTACAGAAAGAGGCAAGAGAGGTGCAGAAACAGGCAGCAAAGATGCATAAATAGGGAACAGGGTTGCAAAAAGAGGCAAGAGAGGTACAGAAAGAGGGAAGAGGGGTGCAGAAAGAGGCAAGATGAGTGCAGAAATAAGCAGGAGAGCTGCAGAAAGAGTCAACAGAGGTGCAGAAAGACGCAAGAGAGGTGCAGAAATAAGCAAGAGAAGTGCAGAAAAAGGCAAGAGAATTGCTGAAAGAAGCAACAGAGGTGTAGAAAGAAGCAAGAGAAGTGCAGAAAGAGGCAAGTAAGGTGCAGAAAGAAGCAAGAGCAGTGCAGAAAGAACCAACAGAGGTGCAAAAAGAGGCAAGAGGGGTGCAGAAAGAGGTAGGAGAGGTGCACATAGAGGCAAGAGAGGTACAGTCAAAGGCAGGAGGGGTGCAGAAAGAAGGAAGAGAAGTCAGAAAGAGGCAAGAGAGTTGCTGAAAGATGCAACAGAGGTGTAGAAAGAAGCAAGACAACTGAAGAAAGAGTCAAGTGAGGTGCAGAAAGAAGCAAGAGCAGTGAAGAAAGAACCAACAGAGGTGCAAAAAGAGGCAAGAGGTGTGCAGAAAAAGGTAGGAGAGGTGCACAAAGAGGCAAAAGAGGTACAGAAAGAGGCAGGAGGGGTGCAGAAAGAAGGAAAAGAGGTGCAGAAAGAAGCAACAGAGGTGCTGAAATAGGCGCGAAGGGTGCAGAAAGAGGCAAGAGACGTGCAGAAAGAAGCAACAGAGGTACAGAAAGAGGCAATAGAAGTGCAGAAAGAAGCAACAGAGGTACAGAAAGAGGCAAGAGAGGTGCAGAAAGAGGCAGGAAAGGTGCAGAAAGAGGGAAGAGGGGTGCAGAAAGAGGCAAAAGGGGTGCAGAAAGAAGCAAGTGAGGTGCAAAAAGAGGCAAGAGAGGTACAGAAAGAGGCAGGAGGGGAGCAGAAAAGAAGGAAGAGAAGTGCAGAAAGAAGCAACAGAGGTGCTGAAATAGGCGCAAAGGGTGCAGAAAGAGGCAAGAGAAGTGAAGAAAGAAGCAACAGAGGTACAGAAAGAGGCAAGAGAGGTGCAGAAAGAGGCAGGAAAGGTGCAGAAAGAGGGAAGAGGGGTGCAGAAAGAGGCAAAAGGGGTGCAGAAAGAAGCCAGTGAGGTGCAGAAAGAGTCAACAGAGGTGCAGAAAGACGCAAGAGAGGTGCAGAAACAAGCAAAAGAAGTGCAGAAAGAGGCAAGAGAATTGCTGAAAGAAGCAACAGAGGTGTAGAAAGAAGCAAGAGAAGTGCAGAAAGAGGCAAGTAAGGTGCAGAAAGAAGCAAGAGCAGTTCAGAAAGAACCAACAGAGGTGCAAAAAGAGGCAAGAGGGGTGCAGAAAAAGGTAGGAGAGGTGTACAAAGAGGCAAGAGAGGTACTTAAAAGAGGCAGGTGGGGTGCAGAAAGAAGGAAGAGAAGTGCAGAAAGAAGCAACAGAGGTTGCTGAAAGAGGCGCGAAGGGTGTAGAAAGGACAAGAGAAGAGCAGAAAGAAGCAACAGAGGTACAGAAAGAGGCAATTGAGGTGCCGAAAGAGGCAGGAAAGGTGCAGAAAGAGGGAACAGGGGTGAAGAAAGAGGCAAGAGAGGTGCAGAAAGAGGCAAGAGAGGTGCAGAAATAGGGGAGGGGTGCAGAAAGAGGCAAGAGGGGTGCAGAAAGAAGCAAGTGATGTGCAGAAAGAGGCAAGTGAGATGCAGAAAGAGGCAACAGAGGTGCAGAAACAAGCAAGAGAAGTGCAGAAAGAGGGAAGAGAATTGCTGAAATAAGAAACAGAGGCGTATAAAGAAGCAAGAGAAGTGCAGAGAGAGGCAAGTGAGGTGCAGAAAATGGCAAAAGAACTGCAGAAAGAGGCAAGAGGGATGCAAAAAAGGGTGACTGAAGAAGCAAGAGAGGTGCAGAAAGAAGCAAGAGAGGTATAGAAAGAGGGAAGACGAGTGCAGAAAGAGACAACAGGGATGCAGAAAGAAGCAAGAGAGGCACAGAAAGAGGCAAAAGAAGTGCAGAAAGAAGCAACAGAGGTACAGAAAGAGGCAAGAGAGGTGCAGAAAGAGGGAGGAGGGGTGCAGAAAGAGGCAAGATGAGTGCAGAAAGAAGCAGGAGAGGTTCAGAAAGAGGTAACAGAGGTGCAGAAAGATGGAAGAGAGGTGCAAAAACAAGCAAGAGAAGTGCAGAAAAGGCAAGAGAATTGCTGAAAGAAGCAACAGGTGTAGGAAGAAGCAAGACGAGTGCAGAAAGAGGCAAGTGAGGTGCAGAAAGAAGCAAGAGCAGTGCAGAAAGAACCAACAGATGTGCAAAAAGAGGCAAGAGAGGTGCAGAAAGAGGCAAGAGGGGAGCAGATAGAAGGAAGAGAAGTGCAGAAAGAGGCAGGTGAATTGCTGAAAGAAGCAACAGAGGTGTAGAAAGAAGCAACAGAACTGCAGAAAGAGGAAAGTGAGGTGCAGGAAGAAAGAAGAGCAGTGCAGAAATAACCAACAGGGGTGCAAAAAGAGGCAGGAGGGGTGCAGAAAGAAGGAAGAGAAGTGCAGAAAGAAGCAACAGTGGTGCTGAAAGAGGCAAAAAGGGTGCAGAAAGAGCAAGAGAAGTGCAGAAAAAAGCAACAGAGGTACAGAAAGATGCAAGAGAGGTACAGAAACAGGCAGGAAAGGTGCAGAAAGAGGGAACAGGGGTACAGAAAGAGGCAAGGGAGGTACAGAAAGAGGGGAGAGGGGTGCAGAAAGAGGCAAGAGGGGTGCAGAAAGAAGCAAGTGAGGTGCAGAAAGAGGCAACAGAGGTGCAGAAAGACGCAAGAGAGGTGCAGAAACAATCAAGAGAAGTGCAGAAAGAGGCAAGAGAATTGCTGAAAGAAGAACCAGAGGTGTAAAAAGTAGCACGAGAGGTGCAGAAAGAGGCAAGTGAGGTGCAGAAAGAGGCAAGAGAAGTGCAGAAAAAGGCAAGAGAACTGCAGTAAGAGGCAAGAGGGATGCAAAAAGGGAAGAAGCATGCCTAAAGAAGCAAGAGAGGTGCAGAAAGAAGCATGAGAAGTGCAGAAAGAATCAAGGGAGGTGCAGAAAGAGGGAAGACGAGTGCAGAAAGAGACAACTGGGATGCAGAAAGAAACAAGAGAGGTGCAGAATGAGGCAAAAGAAGTGCAGAAAGAAGCAACAGAGGTACAGAAAGAGGCAAGAGAGGTGCAGAAAGAGGGAGGAGGGATGCACAAAGAGCAAGAAAGGTACAAAAAGAGGCAGGAGGGGTGCAGAAAGAAGGAAGAGAAGTGCAGAAAGAAGCAACAGATGTGCTGAAAGAGGCGCAAAGGGTGCAGAAAGAGCAAGAGAAGTGCAGAAAAAAGCAACAGATGTACAGAAAGATGCAAGAGAGGTACAGAAAGAGGGGAGAGGGGTGCAGAAAGAGGCAAGAGGGGTGCAGAAAGAAGCAAGTGAGGTGCAGAAAGCGGCAACAGAGGTGCAGAAAGACGCAAGAGAGGTGCAGAAACAAGCAAGAAAAGTGCAGAAAGAGGCAAGAGAATTGCTGAAAGAAGAAACAGAGGTGTAAAAAGTAGCACGAGAAGTGCAGAAAGAGGCAAGTGAGGTGCAGAAAGAGGCAAGAGAAGTGCAGAAAATGTCAAGAGAACTGCAGAAAGAGGCAATAGGGATGCAAAAAAGGGAAGAAGCATGCCTAAAGAAGCAAGAGAGATGCAGAAAGAAGCATGAGAAGGGCAGAAAGAATCAAGAGAGGTGCAGAAAGAGGGAAGACGAGTGCAGAAAGAGACAACAGGGATGCAGAAAGAAGCAATAGAGGTGCAGAATGAGGCAAAAGAAGTGCAGAAAGAAGCAACAGAGGTACAGAAAGAGGCAAGAGAGGTGCAGAAAGAGGGAGGAGGGATGCACAAAGAGCAAGAAAGGTACAGAAAGTGGCAGGAGGGGTGCAGAAATAAGGAAGAGAAGTGCAGAAAGAAGCAACAGAGGTGCTGAAATAGGAGTGAAGGGTGCAAAAAGAGGCAGGAGAAGTGCAGAAAGAAGCAACAGAGGTACAGAAAGAGGCAAGAGAGGTGCAGAAACAGGCAGCAAAGATGCAGAAATAGGGAACAGGGTTGCAAAAAGAGGCAAGAGAGGTACAGAAAGAGGGAAGAGGGGTGCAGAAAGAGGCAAGATGAGTGCAGAAATAAGCAGGAGAGCTGCAGAAAGAGTCAACAGAGGTGCAGAAAGACGCAAGAGAGGTGCAGAAATAAGCAAGAAAAGTGCAGAAAAAGGCAAGAGAATTGCTGAAAGAAGCAACAGAGGTGTAGAAAGAAGCAAGAGAAGTGCAGAAAGAGGCAAGTAAGGTGCAGAAAGAAGCAAGAGCAGTGCAGAAAGAACCAACAGAGGTGCAAAAAGAGGCAAGAGGGGTGCAGAAAGAGGTAGGAGAGGTGCACATAGAGGCAAGAGAGGTACAGTCAAAGGCAGGAGGGGTGCAGAAAGAAGGAAGAGAAGTCAGAAAGAGGCAAGAGAGTTGCTGAAAGATGCAACAGAGGTGTAGAAAGAAGCAAGACAACTGAAGAAAGAGTCAAGTGAGGTGCAGAAAGAAGCAAGAGCAGTGAAGAAAGAACCAACAGAGGTGCAAAAAGAGGCAAGAGGTGTGCAGAAAAAGGTAGGAGAGGTGCACAAAGAGGCAAAAGAGGTACAGAAAGAGGCAGGAGGGGTGCAGAAAGAAGGAAAAGAGGTGCAGAAAGAATCAACAGAGGTGCTGAAAGAGGCATGAAGGGTGCAGAAAGAGGCAAGAGAAGTGCAGAAAAAAGCAACAGAGGTACAGAAAGAGGCAATAGAAGTGCAGAAAGAAGCAACAGAGGTGCCGAAAGAGGCAAGAGAGGTGCAGAAAGAGGCAGGAAAGGTGCAGAAAGAGGGAAGAGGGGTGCAGAAAGAGGCAAAAGGGGTGCAGAAAGAAGCAAGTGAGGTGCAAAAAGAGGCAAGAGAGGTACAGAAAGAGGCAGGAGGGGAGCAGAAAAGAAGGAAGAGAAGTGCAGAAAGAGGCAGGAGAATTGCTGAAAGAAGCAACAGAGGTGTAGAAAGAACCAAGAGAACTGCAGAAAGAGGCAAGTGAGGTGCAGAAAGAAGCAAGAGCAGTGCAGAAAGAACCAACAGAGGTGCAAAAAGAGGCAAGAGGGGTGCAGAACAAGGTAGGAGAGGTGCACAACGAGGCAAGAGAGGTACTTAAAAGAGGCAGGTGGGGTGCAGAAAGAAGGAAGGGAAGTACAGAAAGAAGCAACAGAGGTTGCTGAAAGGCGCGAAGGGTGTAGAAAGGACAAGAGAAGAGCAGAAAGAAGCAACAGAGGTACAGAAAGAGGCAATAGAGGTACAGAAAGAGGCAGGAAAGGTGCAGAAAGAGGGAACAGGGGTGCAGAAAGAGGCAAGAGAGGTGCAGAAAGAGGCAAGAGAGGTGCAGAAAGAGGCAGGAAAGGTGCAGAAAGAGGGAAGAGGGGTGTAGAAAGAGGCAAAAGGGGTGCAGAAAGAAGCAAGTGAGGTGCAGAAAGAGGCAACAGAGGTGCAGAAAGACGCAAGAGAGGTGCAGAAACAAGCAAAAGAAGTGCAGAAAGAGGTAAGAGAATTGCTGAAAAAAGCAACAGAGCATAAGAAAAGAAGAAAGAGAAGTACAGAAAGAGGCAAGTGATGTGCAGAAAGTAGCAAGAGCAGTGCAGAAAGAACCAACAGAGGTGCAAAAAGAGGCAAGAGAGGTACAGAAAAAAGCAGGAGGGGAGCAGAAAGAGGGAAGAGAAGTGCAGAAAGAGGCAGGAGAATTGCTGAAAGAAGCAACAGAGGTGTAGAAAGAACCTAGAGAACTGCAGAAAGAGGCAAGTGAGGTGCAGAAAGAAGCAAGAGCAGTGCAGAAAGAACCAACAGAGGTGCAAAAAGAGGCAAGAGGGGTGCAGAAAAAGGTAGGAGAGGTGCACAACGAGGCAAGAGAGGTACTTAAAAGAGGCAGGTGGGGTGCAGAAAGAAGGAAGGGAAGTACAGAAAGAAGCAACAGAGGTTGCTGAAAGGCGCGAAGGGTGTAGAAAGGACAAGAGAAGAGCAGAAAGAAGCAACAGAGGTACAGAAAGAGGCAATAGAGGTACAGAAAGAGGCAGGAAAGGTATAGAAAGAGGGAACAGGGGTGCTGAAAGAGGCAAGAGAGGTGCAGAAATAGGGGAGGGGGTAAAAAGAAAGAGGCAAGAGGGGTGCAGAAAGAAGCAAGTGATGTGCAGAAAGAGGCAAGTGAGATGCAGAAAGAGGCAACAGAGGTGCAGAAAGACACAAGAGAGGTGCAGAAACAAGCAAGAGAATTGCAGAAAGAGGCAAGAGAATTGGTGAAATAAGAAACAGAGGCATATAAAGAAGCAAGAGAAGTGCAGAAAGAGGCAAGTGAGGTGCAGAAAATGGCAAGAGAACTGCAGAAAGAGGCAAGAGGGATGCAAAAAAGGGTGACTGAAGAAGCAAGAGAGGTGCAGAAAGAAGCAAGAGAGGTATAGAAAGAGGGAAGACGAGTGCAGAATGAGACAACAGGGATGCAGAAAGAAGCAAGAGAGGCACAGAAAGAGGCAAAAGAAGTGCAGAAAGAAGCAACAGAGGTACAGAAAGAGGCAAGAGAGGTGCAGAAAGAGGGAGGAGGGGTGCAGAAAGTGGCAAGATGAGTGCAGAAAGAAGCAGGAGAGGTTCAGAAAGAGGCAACAGAGGCGCAGAAAGACGCAAGAGAGGTGCAAAAACAAGCAAGATAAGTGCAGAAAAAGGCAAGACAATTGCTGAAAGAAGCAACAGAGGTGTAGGAAGAAGCAAGACAAGTGCAGAAAGAGGCAAGTGAGGTGCAGAAAGATGCAAGAGCAGTGCAGAAAGAACCAACAGAGGTGGAAAAAGAGGCAAGAGAGGTGCAGAAAGAGGCAGGAGGGGAGCAGATAGAAGGAAGAGAAGTGCAGAAAGAGGCAGGCGAATTGCTGAAAGAAGCAACAGAGGTGTAGAAAGAAGCAACAGAACTGCAGAAAGAGGAAAGTGAGGTGCAGAAAGAAGGAAGAGCAGTGCAGAAATAACCAACAGGGGTGCAAAAAGAGGCAGGAGGGGTGCAGAAAGAAGGAAGAGAAGTGCAGAAAGAAGCAACAGATGTGATGAAAGAGGCGCAAAGGGTGCAGAAAGAGCAAGAGAAGTGCAGAAAAAAGCAACAGAGGTACAGAAAGATGCAAGAGAGGTACAGAAACAGGCAGGAAAGGTGCAGAAAGAGGGAACAGGGGTACATAAAGAGGCAAGGGAGGTACAGAAAGAGGGGAGAGGGGTGCAGAAAGAGGCAAGAGGGGTGCAGAAAGAAGCAAGTGAGGTGCAGAAAGCGGCAACAGAGGTGCATAAAGTCGCAAGAGAGGTGCAGAAACAAGCAAGAGAAGTGCAGAAAGAGGCAAGAGAATTGCTGAAAGAAGAAACAGAGTTGTAAAAAGTAGCACGAGAAGTGCAGAAAGAGGCAAGTGAGGTGCAGAAAAAGGCAAGAGATGTGCAGAAAATGGCAAGAGAACTGTAGAAAGAGGCAAGAGGGATGCAAAAAAGGGAAGAAGCATGCCTAAAGAAGCAAGAGAGATGCAGAAAGAAGCATGAGAAGTGCAGAAAGAATCAAGAGAGGTGCAGAAAGAGGGAAGACGAGTGCAGAAAGAGACAACAGGGATGCAGAAAGAAGCAAGAGAGGTGCAGAATGAGGCAAAAGAAGTGCAGAAAGAAGCAACAGAGGTACAGAAAGAGGCAAGAGAGGTGCAGAAAGAGGGAGGAGGGATGCACAAAGAGCAAGAAAGGTACAGAAAGTGGCAGGAGGGGTGCAGAAAGAAGGAAGAGAAGTGCAGAAATAAGCAACAGAGGTGCTGAAATAGGAGCGAAGGGTGCAAAAAGAGGCAGGAGAAGTGCAGAAAGAAGCAACAGAGGTACAGAAAGAGGCAAGAGAGGTGCAGAAACAGGTAGCAAAGATGCAGAAATAGGGAACAGGGTTGCAAAAAGAGGCAAGAGAGGTACAGAAAGAGGGAAGAGGGGTGCAGAAAGAGGCAAGATGAGTGCAGAAATAAGCAGGAGAGCTGCAGAAAGAGTCAACAGAGGTGCAGAAAGACGCAAGAGAGGTGCAGAAATAAGCAAGAGAAGTGCAGAAAAAGGCAAGAGAATTGCTGAAAGAAGCAACAGAGGTGTAGAAAGAAGCAAGAGAAGTGCAGAAAGAGGCAAGTAAGGTGCAGAAAGAAGCAAGAGCAGTGCAGAAAGAACCAACAGAGGTGCAAAAAGAGGCAAGAGGGGTGCAGAAAGAGGTAGGAGAGGTGCACATAGAGGCAAGAGAGGTACAGAAAAAGGCAGGAGGGGTGCAGAAAGAAGGAAGAGAAGTACAGAAAGAGGCAAGAGATTTGCTGAAAGATGCAACAGAGGTGTAGAAAGAAGCAAGACAACTGAAGAAAGAGTCAAGTGAGGTGCAGAAAGAAGCAGGAGCAGTGAAGAAAGAACCAACAGAGGTGCAAAAAGAGGCAAGAGGTGTGCAGAAAAAGGTAGGAGAGGTGCACAAAGAGGCAAGAGAGGTACAGAAAGAGGCAGGAGGGGTGCAGAAAGAAGGAAGAGAAGTGCAGAAAGAAGCAACAGAGGTGCTGAAATAGGCGCGAAGGGTGCAGAAAGAGGCAAGAGAAGTGAAGAAAGAAGCAACAGAGGTACAGAAAGAGGCAAGAGAGGTGCAGAAAGAGGCAGGAAAGGTGCATAAAGAGGGAAGAGGGGTGCAGAAAGAGGCAAAAGGGGTGCAGAAAGAAGCAAGTGAGGTGCAGAAAGAGTCAACAGAGGTGCAGAAAGATGCAAGAGGGGTGCAGAAACAAGCAAAAGAAGTGCAGAAAGAGGCAAGAGAATTGCTGAAAGAAGCAACAGAGGTGTAGAAAGAAGCAAGAGAAGTGTAGAAAGAGGCAAGTAAGGTGCAGAAAGAAGCAAGAGCAGTGCAGAAAGAACCAACAGAGGTGCAAAAAGAGGCAAGAGGGGTACAGAAAGAGGTAGGAGAGGTGCACATAGAGGCAAGAGAGGTACAGTAAGAGGCAGGAGGGGTGCAGAAAGAAGGAAGAGAAGTACAGAAAGAGGCAAGAGATTTGTTGAAAGATGCAACAGAGGTGTAGAAAGAAGCAAGACAACTGAAGAAAGAGGCAAGTGAGGTGCAGAAAGAAGCAAGAGCAGTGAAGAAAGAACCAAACAGAGGTGCAAAAAGAGGCAAGAGGGGTGCAGAAAAAGGTAGGAGAGGTGCACAAAGAGGCAAGAGAGGTACTTAAAAGAGGCAGGTGGGGTGCAGAAAGAAGGAAGAGAAGTGCAGAAAGAAGCAACAGAGGTTGCTGAAAGGTGCGAAGGGTGTAGAAAGGACAAGAGAAGAGCAGAAAGAAGCAACAGAGGTACAGAAAGAGGCAATAGAGGTGCAGAAAGAGGCAGGAAAGGTGCAGAAAGAGGGAACAGGGGTGCAGAAAGAGGCAAGAGAGGTGCAGAAAGAGGCAAGAGAGGTGCAGAAATAGGGGAGGGGGTGCAGAAAGAGGCAAGAGGGGTGCAGAAAGAAGCAAGTGATGTGCAGAAAGAGGCAAGTGAGATGCAGAAAGAGGCAACAGAGGTGCAGAAAGACAAGAGAGGTGCAGAAACAAGCAAGAGAAGTACAGAAAGAGGCAAGATAATTGGTGAAATAAGAAACAGAGGTGTATAAAGAAGCAAGAGAAGTGCAGAAAGAGGCAAGTGAGGTGCAGAAAATTGCAAGAGAACTGCAGAAAGAGGCAAGAGGGATGCAAAAAGGGTGACTGAAGAAGCAAGAGAGGTGCAGAAAGAAGCAAGAGAGGTATAGAAAGAGGGAAGACGAGTGCAGAAAGAGACAACAGGGATGCAGAAAGAAGCAAGAGAGGCACAGAAAGAGGCAAAAGAAGTGCAGAAAGAAGCAACAGAGGTACAGAAAGAGGCAAGAGAGGTGCAGAAAGAGGGAGGAGGGGTGCAGAAAGAAGCAGGAGAGGTTCAGAAAGAGGCAACAGAGGTGCAGAAAGACGCAAGAGAGGTGCAAAAACAAGCAAGAGAAGTGCAGAAAAAGGCAAGAGAATTGCTGAAAGAAGCAACAGAGGTAGGAAGAAGCAAGACGAGTGCAGAAAGAGGCAAGTGAGGTGCAGAAAGAAGCAAGAGCAGTGCAGAAAGAACCAACAGAGGTGCAAAAAGAGGCAAGAGAGGTGTAGAAAGAGGCAGGAGGGGAGCAGATAGAAGGAAGAGAAGTGTAGAAAGAGGCAGGCGAATTGCTGAAAGAAGCAACAGAGGTGTAGAAAGAAGCAACAGAACTGCAGAAAGAGGCAAGTGAGGTGCAGAAAGAAGGAAGAGCTGTGCAGAAAGAACCAACAGAGGTGCAAAAAGAGGCAAGAGTGGTGCAGAAAAAGGTAGGAGAGGTGCCCAAAGAGGCAAGAGAGGTACAGAAAGAGGCAGGTGGGGTGCAGAAAGAAGGAAGAGAAGTGCAGAAAGAAGCTACAGAGGTTGCTGAAAGAGGCGTGATGGGTGCAGAAAGAGCAAGAGAAGTGCAGAAAGAAGCAACAGAGGTACAGAAAGAGGCAAGAGAGGTGCCGAAAGAGGCAGGAAAGGTGCAGAAAGAGGCAACAGAGGTGCGGAAAGACACAAGAGAGGTGCAGAAACAAGCAAGAGAAGTGCAAAAAGAGACAATAGAATTGCTGATAGAAGAAATAGAGGCGTATAAAGAAGCAAGAAAAGTGCAGAAAGAGGCAAGTGAGGTGCAGAAAGAGGCAAGAGAGGTGCAGAAAATGGCAAGAAAACTGCAGAAAGAGGCAAGAGGGATGCAAAAAAGGGAAGAAGGGTGACTAAACAAGCAAGAAATTTGCAGAATGAAGCAAGAGAGATACAGAAAGAGGGAAGATGAGTGCAGAAAGAGACAACAGGGATACAGAAAGAAGCAAGAGAGGTACAGAAAGAGGCAAAAGAAGTGCAGAAAGAAGCAACAGAGGTACAGAAAGAGGCAAGAGAGGTGCAGAAAGAGGGAGGAGGGGTGCAGAAAGACGCAAGATGAGTGCAGAAAGAAGCAGGAGAGGTACAGAAATAAGCAAGAGAAATTCAGAAAGAAGCAACAGAGGTGCAGAAAGTGGCTAGAGGGTTGCAGAAAGAAGCAAGAGAAGTGCAGAAAGAAGCAACAGAGGTGCATAAGGAGGCAAAAGAATTGCAGAAAGAGGCAAGAGAGTTGCAGAAACAGGCAAAAAGGGAGCAGAAAGAGGGAACAGGTATGCAGGCAGAGGCAATAGAGGTGCGGAAAGAAGCACCAGAGGTGCAGAAAGAAGCAAGAGCAGTGCAGAAAGAGGCAAGAGAAGTGCACAAAGAGGCAAGTGAAGTGCAGAAAGAAGAGTGTGAGGTGCAGAAAGAGGAAGAAAGGTGCAAAAAGAAGTAAGAGAAATGCAGAAAGAGGCAAGAGAGGCACAGAAAGAAGTAAGACAGGTTTTTGCACCATTAGTACCAATTTAACACCCACATTTAGCAATAAGTAACACGTGACCATTCCAGCTTTGAAAAGGGCCTTCCACCATGCTGTAACACGTGACGCTGCTTTTTTGGGAACATTTGTGCCGTTTGAGCTAGAAACAATGTGTTTTTTTGTTCAAATCTGCAGATTATGTGGCAGATGATGGAATATTTGGCAAATGCGGAAAATGTTTAATTATGTTAAAATTGTTGCAGCCGGACAGTCACATAATTCCTGTGGCCCTGCTCATACCTCCGACAAGGTCCATAAGTGCTCCTCAGTGGTTTCTTCTTTTTTTGATGTCTCATTGAGTTTATAGTTTAGCTTCTATGGATATGAGGAAGACTAAACCTGAGGTTACCACTCCACAACACAGACTACAATACCACATAATTACTCTCCAAAACATATAATCCCACTCCACATAATTCCTATACACTAAATACCACATACTTTCTATCCACATAATTTCACTGCACAGCATACCACATAATTCCACTACACACAACGTACATCCACTCTACACCAAAAACATTAGTAAAAATCTTTTACCTTTATAACGCCAATAGCTCTAACTCCCGCAAATGCGAGACCTATTACATTGCAAATCCTTGTTTAACTAGTAGTCGCGTTTGCATAGTGGTGGAGAAAAGGGGCTGGGCCTCCAACCAGCGCTAAGGAATTCCACTGCGTAGGACTTACAGGAGGTACCAGGAGGGCTTCTTGGCCCCCAAAGTCCCTCAGGAGTAAAGTGGACTTCATCCCACAACCAGTAGTGTGCCAGGAGGCTCGTTTGGAGAGTGGTGGACTGAGGGGGGCATGGCCGCCGAAAACCTCTTAGCAATCCCACTGTATGGGACTTACTGGAGGTAACAGGAGGGGTAGTTAGCCCCAAGTACATCCTTGGGGGCCAACTACCCCTCCTATTACCTACAGTAAGTCCCACACAGTAGGATTGCTAAGTTCTCATAGCAGGCCACGCCCCCTTTGCCCACCACTCTGCAAACTCACTCCCTGGCGCGCTCTTGGATGGGGATTGAAGTCCCTTTCACTGCTGGGGGTCCTTAGGGGCCAACTAGCCTATCTGTTACCTCCAGTAAGCCCCACACAGTGGGATTGCTGAGATGTGGACACAGGACACACCCCCTTTCTCCACAACTCTGCAAACACGCCTCCTGGCATGCTCTTGGTTGGGGGATGAAGTCCCCTTGCCTCCTGAGGGTCCCTGGGGGCCAACTAGCCCTCCTGTTACCTCCAGTAAGCCCCACACAGCTGGATTGCTGAGTGGTCAGAGGCCACACACCCTTTTTACACCACTCTGCAAACGTGCCTCCTGGGGCACTGGTACTTGGGGGATGAAGCCCACTTTAATCCTGAAGTCCTCAGGACTCAAGGGGACCTCATCACCCCACCAGCAGTGCGCAAAGAGGCGTGTATGCAGAGTGGTGCAAAAAGGGGCATGGCCTCGGACCACCTCTCAGCAATCCCACTGTGTGGGACTTACTGGAGGTACCTGGTGGGTTAGTTGGCCCCTAAGTGCCCTTAGGATGGAAGGGGACTTAATACCCCAATCCAGAAAGCACCAAGAGGCGCGTTTGCAGAGTGGTGCAGGGAGGGTCGGAGCCTCCCACGAGTTCTTACTTTTTTTTTTATTTTAGGAAGGGGGCAGTGTGGCCCCCCTTCTCTTAACCCTTTTGGGCCCCAGGGACCCCATCCCCCAGGGCCTGAGCCATTTTTTTAAATGAAAAGGAAGGGGGCCGTGTGTTCCCCTCCTGAGGCCAATTATGGCCCCGGGGACCCCATCCCCCGGGGATTGGCCATTATAAAAAAAAAAAAATTTAAGGAGGGGGCCGCGCATGAAGCAAAGCAGAAGTTTGCAATGACAGGGCGGGAGCCATGCTCCCGCCCTGCCATTGCAAACTGCACTGTCCCGGGGGTGGGCACCCTGGGACATTGCAGGAGCCTGCCCTGGGGGGTGGCTGTCCCCCGGGGCCATCTAGGGCTCTTCAGTTGGGGGGCCACATGGCCCCCCTGCCAACATGTAAATAGCCCTGGGAGGTGGTGTTCCCCTGGACCAGGGGTCCACTACGGACCCCCGTATTTACATATTCAATACCCCAGGGAGGTGGTGGTCCCCGGGGCTTTGGGGGGCCCGCGAGGCCCCCCACATTTATTAACTCAATGCCCCAGGGAGGTGGTGGTCCCCGGGTCTGTGGGGGGCCGCGTGCCTACCCCGCACTTCATGATGAATGCCCCGGGGAGGTGGTGGTCCCAGGGGCAGTGTGGGGAGGGGAAGGAGCCCCTCCCCACACTTCATAATTTAAATTTAAGCCCCGGGGAGGTGGCGGTCCCCAGTGCTAGGGGGGGCCTGCGAGGCACCCCCATGATGAGAAATGCCTCGGGGAGGTGGCAGTCCCCAGGGAAGCATGGGGGGCAGGAGCCCCCCCATGCATTTTCTTTTCAAGCCCTGGGGAGGTGGCGGTCCGCGGGGCTGCGGGGGGGCTGCGTGCCCCCATGCATAATAAATGAAGCCCCGGGGAGGTGGCGGTCCCCGGGGCTGCGTGGGCCCGTGAGGCCCCTGCACATTAATGAAACATTGCCCCAGTACCTGGCCCACCCGGGGGCTCAAAGAAACGAAGTGCGGTCACCAGTAGGTAGTTATAGTTAGGACCTTGTTTCTATTCAAAAAGCATTTTTTCTTTTGCCAATATCTTTGGCGCCATTTGATGAATCTTCACGAAATTATCAAAACTAATGCTTCACTCAGGTCAGCTCCTGTCTTGAAAGTTTCGGGGTGATTCGTCAAGTGGGGGCTGGGAAAAAAGGGGGGTCCCAAAACGCGTTTTCCCCATGTTAATTTCCTTAGGAAATTTAGACACGGCTACAGCCCGAACTTCTGAACGAAATTACACCAAATTTGGAAAAAAAGGTAGCTCTTGGTTCAGAAAGCAACCTTTTTCTTTAAATTGTGTAAATCTGTTCAGTAGTTGCTGAGAAATTAAAAAAATATATATCGATATTTGAGGGCTTAGGAGGATTTGCAAACCCTCCCGAGCACAAGCTTGATTCTGATTGTGAGTCGGTAACCGAGTCACAAGAAAACAGTAAAAAAAAGATAAAAAACAAGAAAAGGGGGCAGGGTAGAAACACTCCGACCCCCTAGGTCTGCTTATGGGGTCCCACAAGGACCCCCAGGGCCAAAAAAAGCATTTAAAAAAAACAAAACATCGGCCGAATTCGCACTAGGTGCGCAAATCCGGGCAAAAAAATGTAAAAAGGGAAGCGCGGGCTTCGTCTATTTGAGACCGCTGGTGGGCCAGGTCCCAGGCATCATGGGCCCGCGCAGCCCCTGGAACTGCCACCTCCCTGGGGCTTAATTTATTGTGCGCGGGGGACACGCGGCCCCCCGCAGCCCCGGGAACCGCCACCTCCCCAGGGCTTGAAAAAAAATGCGTGGAGGGCTCATGTCCCCCCACACTGCCCTGGGGACTGCCACCTCCCCGGGGCATTTCTAATTATGGGCAAGGGGACCTCGCAGGCCCCCAAAGCCCCGGGGACCGTCACATCCCCGGGGCTTAAATTTAAATTATGAAGTGTGGGGGCTCCTGCCCCTACCCACACTGCCCGGGATCACCACCTCCCCAGGGCATTGATCATGAAGTGCGGGGGCCACACGCCCCTCCCATAGCCCCGGGGACCACCACCTTCCCGGGGCATTGAATATGTATATACGGGTGTCCGTAGCGGACCCCCAGCCCTGGGGACCACCACCTCCCCGGGGCTAATTACATGTTGGGAGGGGGGCTGCATGGCCCCACAACTGAAGAGCCCTAGATGGTCCTTGGGACCACGCTCCTGCAATGTCCCAGGGTGCCCACACCCGGGACATTGCAGTTTGCAATGGCAGGGCGGGAGCACGGCTCCCGCCCTGTCATTGCAAACTTCTGCTTTGCTTCATGGAAGCGAGAGCAGAAAACCTGCTCTCGCTTCCATGAAGCGAATCAGTATTGCTTTTGGACAAGGGGAACTACATGCCAGCAGCGCCCCTTGTCCAAAAGCAATGCCGGCTCCCGCAGGAGGTGGGGAGCCATCTGGGATCGTGGGGGCATTGGGGCTCCCCTCACAGGTCCCCAGCATGAGGGCAGGGCACGGGGGATGGGGTCCCCGGGGCCAGAAGTGGCCCAGGGAAGGGGGGCCACATGGCCCCCCTCCCTAATTAAAAAAAAATGAATGGCCGGGCCTCAGGGCCGAAATTGGCCTGGGAAGGGAGGCAGTGCGGCCCCTTCCTTAATTTTTTGTTTTTAAATTGTCAAGCCCTGGGGGATGGGGTCCCCGGGGCCAAAAATGGCCTAAGAGGGGTGCCACATGGCCCCTACTCTTTAAAAAAAAAAAAAAAAAAAAAAGCAATGGCCTTGCCCCGGGGGATGGGGTCCCCGAGGTGAAATCAGCCTGGGGAGGGGAGCCGCACAGCCCCCCTCCCCTTTAAATAAAAAAAAAGAAAGGCTTAGCCCCGGGGTTGGGGTCACCCTGGCTGTAATTGGCCTCAGGAAGGGGGCCCACGGCCCCCTTCCTTTTCATGAAAAAAAAAAAAAATCACTCAGGCCCCGGGGGCCAAAAGGGTTAAGGGAAGGGGGACCACACCGTCCCCCTTCCTAAAATTAAAAAAAAAAACGGCAACTCGCAGTAGGCCCCGCCCCTTCCCTGCACCACTCTACAAACATGCCTCCTGGCGCGTTCTGGGTTGGGGGATTAAGACCCCGTCCATCCTAAGGGTCCTTAGGTGCCAACTAGCCCACTAGTTACCTCCAGTAAGCCCCACACAGTGGGATTGCTGAGAGGTGGTCCGATGCAACGCCCCTTTTTGCACAACTCTGCAAACACACCTCTTAGCGCACTGCTGGTGGGGCGATCAGGTCCCCTTGAGTCCTGAGGACTTCAGGATTAAAGTGGGCTTCATCCCCCAAGCAGCAGTGCGCCAGGAAGCGCGTTTGCAGAGTGGTGTAAAAAGGGGGCGTGGCCTCTGACCACTCTCAGCAATCCAGCTGTGTGGGGCTTACTGGAGGTAACAGGAGGGCTAGTTGGCCCCCAGGGACCCTCAGGAGGCAAGGGGACTTCATCCCCAAGCAAGAGCACGCCAGGAGGCGCGTTTGCAGAGTGGTGGAAAAAGGGGGTGTTGCCTGTGTCCACCTCTTAGCAATCCCACTGTGTGGGGCTTACTGGAGGTAACAGGTAGGCTAGTTGGCCCCTAAGGACCCCCAGCAGCGAAGGGGACTTCAATCCCCATTCAAGAGCGCACCAGGGAGCGTGTATGCAAAGTGGTGGGCAAAGGGGGCATGGCCTGCTATGGGAACTTAGAAATCCTGCTGTGTGGGACTTACTGTAGGTAATAGGAGGAGTAGTTGGCCCCCAAAGTTGTCCTTGGGGGCCAACTACTGAAGGATGGGGCCCTCTAGGGCCACGCGTGTACTTATGACCACCTGCTATGCTTTCCCAAAATGAAGAGTCGGTCAGACAGTAGAGAATGAAAACTTACATTTATTACAGGTATATTCTCTGCAGAGGAGCCCAGTCAGACCTTCACCCTAAGATGTCTGTCGAGGGGACTGACTCCCCAATGTTCGCTAATAGATGATAAACCTTTCAGGAGACTTCGGCCACGCCTCTGGTGGAAAAGTACCGGTCCAAGCCGGACACGAACAAAGGAGGCACAGAGAGATGAGCTAACACCTGCCAGATGGACACGCTATCAGCGGCCCAAGGCCGCTGTGCCGAGTCTCAGCATCTCCTAACGTGGGAGCAGAGCTACATGTATACAATGGAATGCAAAAGCAGGTTGATTGTCCGTTAGCAAGTCGAGTTGCAGCCTTGAACAAAGAAAAAAAATATAACAAAATACAATGTTCTGCTGAGGCAAGCGATTCTAAACTCTAAGGCCTAACACGGGCACAGCAGAGGCAGTCTAATAAGGATTACGAAATACAAAATGGAGTCACACTGGCTAATGAAAGCTTGCATGCTACCAGGATAACTCACTGGGTTGCATAGCGTGAACATAATTACATGTATTTTAGTCATACATTGCTAACCTAATATAACATGACGAGTGCAATATGGGACGGGGAATTTTGAATCTAACACTACCTCTCCTGGTACCTCCACTAAGTCCCATACAGTGGGATTGCTAAGAGGTCTTCTAAGGCCCGCCGCCCCTTTCTCCAGCACTCTGCAAACACGCCTCCAGGCACAGTACTGGTTGGGGGATGAAGTCCACTTTACTCCTGAGGGACTTTGGGGGCCAAGAAGCCCTCCTGGTACCTCTTGTAAGTCCTATGCAGCAGAATTCCTGAGCGCTGGTCGGAGGCCCAGCCCCTGTCTGCATCACTCTGCAAATGTGCCTTCCAGTTAAAGAAGCATTTGAAATGTAAAAGGTCTTGCATTTGCGGGAGTTAGAGCTATTGGCGTTGTAAATGTAAAAGATTTTTACTAATGTTTTTGGTGTAGAGTGGATGTACGTTGCGTGCAGTGGAATTATATGGTATGTTGTGCAGTGAAATTATATGAATAGAAAGTATGTGGTATTTAGTGTATAGGAATTAAGTGGAGTGGGATTATGTGTTTTGGAGAGTAATTATGTGGTATTGTAGTCTGTGTTGTAGAGTGGTAACCTCAGTGGTTCCTCCTCATTTCCATAGAAGCCAAACTATAAACTCAATGAGACACAAAAAGAAGGAACCACTGAGGAGCACTTCTGGACCTAGTCGGAGGTATGAGCAGGGCCACTGGAATTATGTGACTGTCCGGCTGCACCAATTTTCACATAATTAAACATTTTCCGCATTTGCCAATTATTCCATCATCTGCTGCCTAATCTGCAGATTTGAACAAAAAAAGGCCTTGTTTCTAGCTCAAACGGCTCAAATGTTCCCAAAAATGCAGCGTCACGTGTTACAGCGTGGTGTAAGGCCCTTTCCAAAGCTGGAATGGTCATGTGTTACTTATTGCTAAATGTGGGTGTTAAATTGGTACTAATGGTGCACAAACCTGTCTTACTTCTTTCTGTGCCTCTCTTGCCTCTTTCTGCATTTCTCTTACTTCTTTCTGCAACTTTCATCCTCTTTCTGCACCTCACTCTCTTCTTTCTGCACTTCACTTGCCTCTTTGTGCACTTCTCTTGCCCCTTTCTGCACCTCACTTGCCTATTTCAGCACCTCTGTTGCTTTTTTCTGCAGATCTCTTGCCTCTTTCTGCACCTCTCTTGCCTCTTTCTGCACCTCACTTGCCTCTTTCTGTACTTTTCTTGCTTCTTTCTACACCTCTCTTGCCTCTTTCTGCTCCTCTCTTGCCTCTTTCTGCTCCTCTCTTGCCTCTTTGTGCATTTCTCTTGCCTGTTTCTGCATGTCCCTTGCCTCTTTCTGTACCTCCCTTGCCTCTTTCTGCACCTCACTTGCCTCTTTCTGCACCTCACTTTCTTCCTTCTGCACCTCTCTTGCCTCTTTCTGCACTTCTCTCGCCTCTTTCTGTAATTCTTGTGCCTCTTTCTGTACCTCTCTTGCCTCTTTCTGCGCCTCAAGTGCCTCTTTCTGCACTTCTCTTGCCTCTTTCTACACTTATCTTGCCTCTTTCTATACCTTTATTGCCTCTTTCTGAACCTCATTTGTCACTTTCTGCTCTTCTATTGCCTCTTTCTGAACCTCACTCTCTTCTTTCTGCACCTCTCTTGCCTCCTTCTGCACCTCACTTGCTTCTTTCTGCATCTCCTTGCCTCTTTCTGCACCTCTATTGCCTCTTTCTGCAACTCTGTTGCTTCTTTCTGCACTTCTCTAGCCTCTTTCTGCACCCTTCTTGTCTCTTTCAGCACCTCTGTTGCTTCTTTCTGCACTTCTCTTCCTTCTTTCTGCACCTCTCTTGCCTCTTTCTGTACCCCTCTTGCCTCTTTGTGCACCTCTCCGACCTCTTTCTGCACCCCTCTTGCCTCTTTCTACATGTCTGTTGGTTCTTTCTTCACCTCTTTTGCTTCTTTCTGCACTTCTCTTGCCTCTTTCTGTACCCCTCTTGCCTCTTACTGCACCTCAGTTTCTTCTATCTGCACTGCTCTTGCTTCTTTCTGCACCTCTTTTGCAAGTTTCTGTATCCCTCTTCCCTCTTTCTACACCACTGTTCCCTCTTTCTGCACCTTTAGTTCCTGTTTCTGTACCTCTCTTGCCTCTTTCTGCACCTCTGTTGCTTCTTTCTGCATTTCTCTAGCCTATTTCTGCACCTCTGTTGCTTCTTTTTGCACTTCTCTTGCCTCTTTCTGTACCTCTCTTGCCTCTTTCTGCATTCCTCTTGCCTCTATGTGCACCTCTCCTACCTCTTTCTGCACCTCTCTTGCCTCAGTCTAGACATCCGTTGGTTCTTTCTGCACTGCTCCTGCTTCTTTCTGCACCTCTTTTGCAAATTTCTGTATCCCTCTTGCCTCTTTCTGCACCCATGTTCCCTCTTTCTGCACCTTTCCTGCCTGTTTCTGCACCTCTCTTGCCTCTTTCTGCACCTGTTGCTTCTTTCTGCACTTTTCTTGCCTCTTTCTACACCCCTTTTGCCTCTTTCAGCACCTCTGTTGCTTCTTTCTGCAATTCTCTTGCATCTTTCTGCACCCCTATTGCCTCTTTCTGTACCCCTCTTGCCTCTTTGTGAACCTCTCCTTCCTCTTTCTGCATCTCTCTTGCCTTTTTCTGCAGTTCCCTTCCCTTTCTGCAGCTCTTTTGCTTCTTTCTGTACTTCTCTTGACCCTTTCTGCACCCCTCTTGCCTCTTTCTGCACCTCTGTTGGTTCTTTCTGCACTGCTCTTGCTTCTTTCTGCACCTCTTTTGCAAATTTCTGTATCCCTCTAGCCTCTTTCTGCACCCCTGTTTCCTCTTTCTGCACCTTTCCTGCACCTTTCCTGCCTCTTTCTGTACCTATCTTGCCTCTTTCTGCACCTCTGTTGCTTCTTTCTGCAGTTCTCTTGCCTCTTTCTGCACCCCTCTTGCCTCTTTCAGCACCTCTGTTTCTTCTTTTTCCACTTGTCTTGCTTCTTTCTGCACCCCTCTTGCCTGTTTCTGTACCCCTCTTGCCTCTTTGTGCACCTCTCCTTCCTCTTTCTGCACCTCTCATGCCTTTTTCTGCAGTTGTTTTGCCTCTTTCTTCACCATTTTGCTTCTTTCTGCACTTCTCTTGCCTCTTTCTGTACCTCTCTTCCCTCTTTCTGCACCTCTGTTGGTTCATTCTGCACTGCTCGTGCTTCTTTCTGCACCTCTGTTGCAAATTTATGCATCCCTCTTGCCTCTATCTGTACCCCTCTTCCGTCTTTCTGCACCTCTCTTGCCTCTGTCTGCACACCTGTTCCCTCTTTCTGCACCCCTTTTGCCTGTTTCTGCAACTCTCTTGCCACTTTCTGCAGTTCTTTTGCCTCCTTCTGCACCTCTGTTGCAAATGTATGCATCCCTCTTGCCTCTATCTGCACCTCTCTTCTGTCTTTCTGCATCTCTCTTGCCTCTGTCTGCACACCTGTTCCCTCTTTCTGCACCCATTTAACCTGTTTCTGCAACTCTCTTGCCACTTTCTGCAGTTCTTTTGCCTCCTTCTGCACCACAGTTGCTTCTTTCTGCACTTCTCTTGCTTCTTTCTGTACCTCTCTTGCTTCTTTCTGCACTCATCTTGCCTCTTTCTGCACCCCTCCTCCCTCTTTCTGCACCTCTCTTGCCTCTTTCTATACATCTGTTGCTTCTTTCTGCACTTCTTTGGCCTCTTTCTGCACCTCTCTTGCTTCTTTCTGCATCCCTGTTGTCTCTTTGTGCACCTCGTCTTCCTCTTTCTGTATCCCTCTTGCCTCTTTCTGCACCCATGTTCCCTCTTTCTGCACCTTTCCTGCCTGTTTCTGCACCTCTCTTGCCTCTTTCTGCACCTGTTGCTTCTTTCTGCACTTTTCTTGCCTCTTTCTACACCCCTTTTGCCTCTTTCAGCACCTCTGTTGCTTCTTTCTGCAATTCTCTTGCATCTTTCTGCACCCCTATTGCCTCTTTCTGTACCCCTCTTGCCTCTTTGTGAACCTCTCCTTCCTCTTTCTGCACCTCTCTTGCCTTTTTCTGCAGTTCCCTTCCCTTTCTGTAGCTCTTTTGCTTCTTTCTGTACTTCTCTTGACCCTTTCTGCACCCCTCTTGCCTCTTTCTGCACCTCTGTTGGTTCTTTCTGCACTGCTCTTGCTTCCTTCTGCACCTCTTTGCAAATTTCTGTATCCCTCTTGCCTCTTTCTGCACCCCTGTTTCCTCTTTCTGCACCTTTCCTGCCTCTTTCTGTACCTATCTTGCCTCTTTCTGCACCTCTGTTGCTTCTTTCTGCAGTTCTCTTGCCTCTTTCTGCACCCCTCTTGCCTCTTTCAGCACCTCTGTTGCTTCTTTTTCCACTTGTCTTGCTTCTTTCTGCACCCCTCTTGCCTGTTTATGTACCCCTCTTGCCTCTTTGTGCACCTCTCCTTCCTCTTTCTGCACCTCTCATGCCTTTTTCTGCAGTTGTTTTGCCTCTTTCTGCACCATTTTGCTTCTTTCTGCACTTCTCTTGCCTCTTTCTGTACCTCTCTTCCCTCTTTCTGCACCTCTGTTGGTTCATTCTGCACTGCTCGTGCTTCTTTCTGCACCTCTGTTGCAAATTTATGCATCCCTCTTGCCTCTATCTGCACCCCTCTTCCGTCTTTCTGCACCTCTCTTGCCTCTGTCTGCACACCTGTTCCCTCTTTCTGCACCCCTTTTGCCTGTTTCTGCAACTCTCTTGCCACTTTCTGCAGTTCCTTTGCCTCCTTCTGCACCTCTGTTGCAAATGTATGCATCCCTCTTGCCTCTATCTGCACCTCTCTTCTGTCTTTCTGCATCTCTCTTGCCTAAGTCTGCACACCTTTTCCCTCTTTCTGCACCCCTTTTGCCTGTTTCTGCAACTCTCTTGCCACTTTCTGCACCTGTTCCCTCTTTCTGCACCTTTCCTGCCTGTTTCTGCACCTCTCTTGCCTCTTTCTGCACCTGTTGCTTCTTTCTGCACTTTTCTTTGCCTCTTTCTACACCCCTTTTGCCTCTTTCAGCACCTCTGTTGCTTCTTTCTGCAATTCTCTTGCATCTTTCTGCACCCCTATTGCCTCTTTATGTACCCCTCTTGCCTCTTTGTGAACCTCTCCTTCCTCTTTCTGCACCTCTCTTGCCTTTTTCTGCAGTTCCCTTCCCTTTCTGCAGCTCTTTTGCTTCTTTCTGTACTTCTCTTGACCCTTTCTGCACCCCTCTTGCCTCTTTCTGCACCTCTGTTGGTTCTTTCTGCACTGCTCTTGCTTCTTTCTGCACCTCTTTTGCAAATTTCTGTATCCCTCTTGCCTCTTTCTGCACCCCTGTTTCCTCTTTCTGCACCTTTCCTGCACCTTTCCTGCCTCTTTTCTGTACCTATCTTGCCTCTTTCTGCACCTCTGTTGCTTCTTTCTGCAGTTCTCTTGCCTCTTTCTGCACCCCTCTTGCCTCTTTCAGCACCTCTGTTGCTTCTTTTTCCACTTGTCTTGCTTCTTTCTGCACCCCTCTTGCCTGTTTCTGTACCCCTCTTGCCTCTTTGTGCACCTCTCCTTCCTCTTTCTGCACCTCTCATGCCTTTTTCTGCAGTTGTTTTGCCTCTTTCTGCACCATTTTGCTTCTTTCTGCACTTCTCTTGCCTCTTTCTGTACCTCTCTTCCCTCTTTCTGCACCTCTGTTGGTTCATTCTGCACTGCTCGTGCTTCTTTCTGCACCTCTGTTGCAAATGTATGCATCCCTCTTGCCTCTATCTGTACCCCTCTTCCGTCTTTTCTGCACCTCTCTTGCCTCTGTCTGCACACCTGTTCCCTCTTTCTGCACCCCTTTTGCCTGTTTCTGCAACTCTCTTGCCACTTTCTGCAGTTCTTTTGCCTCCTTCTGCACCTCTGTTGCAAATGTATGCATCCCTCTTGCCTCTATCTGCACCTCTCTTCTGTCTTTCTGCATCTCTCTTGCCTCTGTCTGCACACCTGTTCCCTCTTTCTGCACCCCTTTTGCCTGTTTCTGCAACTCTCTTGCCACTTTCTGCAGTTCTGTTGCCTCCTTCTGCACCACAGTTGCTTCTTTCTGCACTTCTCTTGCTTCTTTCTGTACCTCTCTTGCTTCTTTCTGCACTCATCTTGCCTCTTTCTGCACCCCTCCTCCCTCTTTCTGCACCTCTCTTGCCTCTTTCTATACATCTGTTGCTTCTTTCTGCACTTCTTTGGCCTCTTTCTGCACCTCTCTTGCTTCTTTCTGCATCCCTGTTGTCTCTTTGTGCACTCGTCTTCCCTCTTTCTGTATCCCTCTTTCCTCTTTCTGCACCCATGTTCCCTCTTTCTGCACCTTTCCTGCCTGTTTCTGCACCTCTCTTGCCTCTTTCTGCACCTGTTGCTTCTTTCTGCACTTTTCTTGCCTCTTTCTACACCCCTTTTGCCTCTTTCAGCACCTCTGTTGCTTCTTTCTGCAATTCTCTTGCATCTTTCTGCACCCCTATTGCCTCTTTCTGTACCCCTCTTGCCTCTTTGTGAACCTCTCCTTCCTCTTTCTGCACCTCTCTTGCCTTTTTCTGCAGTTCCCTTCCCTTTCTGTAGCTCTTTTGCTTCTTTCTGTACTTCTCTTGACCCTTTCTGCACCCCTCTTGCCTCTTTCTGCACCTCTGTTGGTTCTTTCTGCACTGCTCTTGCTTCCTTCTGCACCTCTTTTGCAAATTTCTGTATCCCTCTTGCCTCTTTCTGCACCCCTGTTTCCTCTTTCTGCACCTTTCCTGCCTCTTTCTGTACCTATCTTGCCTCTTTCTGCACCTCTGTTGCTTCTTTCTGCAACTCTCTTGCCACTTTCTGCAGTTCTTTTGCCTCCTTCTGCACCTCTGTTGCAAATGTATGCATCCCTCTTGCCTCTATCTGCACCTCTCTTCTGTCTTTCTGCATCTCTCTTGCCTCTGTCTGCACACCTGTTCCCTCTTTCTGCACCCCTTTTGCCTGTTTCTGCAACTCTCTTGCCACTTTCTGCAGTTCTTTTGCCTCCTTCTGCACCACAGTTGCTTCTTTCTGCACTTCTCTTGCTTCTTTCTGTACCTCTCTTGCTTCTTTCTGCACTCATCTTGCCTCTTTCTGCAGCACCCCTCCTCCCTCTTTCTGCACCTCTCTTGCCTCTTTCTATACATCTGTTGCTTCTTTCTGCACTTCTTTGGCCTCTTTCTGCACCTCTCTTGCTTCTTTCTGCATCCCTGTTGTCTCTTTGTGCACCTCGTCTTCCCTCTTTCTGTATCCCTCTTGCCTCTTTCTGCACCCATGTTCCCTCTTTCTGCACCTTTCCTGCCTGTTTCTGCACCTCTCTTTCCTCTTTCTGCACCTGTTGCTTCTTTCTGCACTTTTCTTGCCTCTTTCTACACCCCTTTTGCCTCTTTCAGCACCTCTGTTGCTTCTTTCTGCAATTCTCTTGCATCTTTCTGCACCCCTATTGCCTCTTTCTGTACCCCTCTTGCCTCTTTGTGAACCTCTCCTTCCTCTTTCTGCACCTCTCTTGCCTTTTTCTGCAGTTCCCTTCCCTTTCTGTAGCTCTTTTGCTTCTTTCTGTACTTCTCTTGACCCTTTCTGCACCCCTCTTGCCTCTTTCTGCACCTCTGTTGGTTCTTTCTGCACTGCTCTTGCTTCCTTCTGCACCTCTTTTGCAAATTTCTGTATCCCTCTTGCCTCTTTCTGCACCCCTGTTTCCTCTTTCTGCACCTTTCCTGCCTCTTTCTGTACCTATCTTGCCTCTTTCTGCACCTCTGTTGCTTCTTTCTGCAGTTCTCTTGCCTCTTTCTGCACCCCTCTTGCCTCTTTCAGCACCTCTGTTGCTTCTTTTTTCCACTTGTCTTGCTTCTTTCTGCACCCCTCTTGCCTGTTTCTGTACCCCTCTTGCCTCCTTGTGCACCTCTCCTTCCTCTTTCTGCACCTCTCATGCCTTTTTCTGCAGTTGTTTTGCCTCTTTCTGCACCATTTTGCTTCTTTCTGCACTTCTCTTGCCTCTTTCTGTACCTCTCTTCCCTCTTTCTGCACCTCTGTTGGTTCATTCTGCACTGCTCGTGCTTCTTTCTGCACCTCTGTTGCAAATTTATGCATCCCTCTTGCCTCTATCTGCACCCCTCTTCTGTCTTTCTGCACCTCTCTTGCCTCTGTCTGCACACCTGTTCCCTCTTTCTGCACCCCTTTTGCCTGTTTCTGCAACTCTCTTGCCACTTTCTGCAGTTCTTTTGCCTCCTTCTGCACCTCTGTTGCAAATGTATGCATCCCTCTTGCCTCTATCTGCACCTCTCTTATGTCTTTCTGCATCTCTCTTGCCTATGTCTGCACACCTTTTCCCTCTTTCTGCACCCCTTTGCCTGTTTCTGCAACTCTCTTGCCACTTTCTGCACCTGTTCCCTCTTTCTGTACCTTTCCTGCGTGTTTCTGCACCTCTCTTGCCTCTTTCTGCACCTGTTGCTTCTTTTTGCACTTTTCTTGCCTCTTTCTACACCCCTTTGCCTCTTTCAGCACCTCTGTTGCTTCTTTCTGCAATTCTCTTGCATCTTTCTGCACCCCTATTGCCTCTTTCTGTACCCCTCTTGCCTCTTTGTGAACCTCTCCTTCCTCTTTCTGCACCTCTCTTGCCTTTTTCTGCAGTTCCCTTCCCTTTCTGCAGCTCTTTTGCTTCTTTCTGTACTTCTCTTGACCCTTTCTGCACCCTCTTGCCTCTTTCTGCACCTCTGTTGGTTATTTCTGCACTGCTCTTGCTTCATTCTGCACCTCTTTTGCAAATTTCTGTATCCCTCTTGCCTCTTTCTGCACCTCTGTTGCTTCTTTCTGCAGTTCTCTTGCCTCTTTCTGCACCCCTCTTGCCTCTTTCAGCACCTCTGTTGCTTCTTTTTCCACTTGTCTTGCTTCTTTCTGCACCCCTCTTGCCTGTTTCTGTACCCCTCTTGCCTCTTTGTGCACCTCTCCTTCCTCTTTCTGCACCTCTCATGCCTTTTTCTGCAGTTGTTTTGCCTCTTTCTGCACCATTTTGCTTCTTTCTGCACTTCTCTTGCCTCTTTCTGTACCTCTCTTCCCTCTTTCTGCACCTCTGTTGGTTCATTCTGCACTGCTCGTGCTTCTTTCTGCACCTCTGTTGCAAATGTATGCATCCCTCTTGCCTCTATCTGTACCCCTCTTCCGTCTTTCTGCACCTCTCTTGCCTCTGTCTGCACACCTGTTCCCTCTTTCTGCACCCCTTTTGCCTGTTTCTGCAACTCTCTTGCCACTTTCTGCAGTTCTTGTGCCTCCTTCTGCACCTCTGTTGCAAATGTATGCATCCCTCTTGCCTCTATCTGCACCTCTCTTCTGTCTTTCTGCATCTCTCTTGCCTCTGTCTGCACACCTGTTCCCTCTTTCTGCACCCCTTTTGCCTGTTTCTGCAACTCTCTTGCCACTTTCTGTAGTTATGTTGCCTCCTTCTGCACCACAGTTGCTTCTTTCTGCACTTCTCTTGCTTCTTTCTGTACCTCTCTTGCTTCTTTCTGCACTCATCTTGCCTCTTTCTGCACCCCTCCTCCCTCTTTCTGCACCTCTCTTGCCTCTTTCTATACATCTGTTGCTTCTTTCTGCACTTCTTTGGCCTCTTTCTGCACCTCTCTTGCTTCTTTCTGCATCCCTGTTGTCTCTTTGTGCACTCGTCTTCCCTCTTTCTGTATCCCTCTTGCCTCTTTCTGCACCCATGTTCCCTCTTTCTGCACCTTTCCTGCCTGTTTCTGCACCTCTCTTGCCTCTTTCTGCACCTGTTGCTTCTTTCTGCACTTTTCTTGCCTCTTTCTACACCCCTTTTGCCTCTTTCAGCACCTCTGTTGCTTCTTTCTGCAATTCTCTTGCATCTTTCTTCACCCCTATTGCCTCTTTCTGTACCCCTCTTGCCTCTTTGTGAACCTCTCCTTCCTCTTTCTGCACCTCTCTTGCCTTTTTCTGCAGTTCCCTTCCCTTTCTGTAGCTCTTTTGCTTCTTTCTGTACTTCTCTTGACCCTTTCTGCACCCCTCTTGCCTCTTTCTGCACCTCTGTTGGTTCTTTCTGCACTGCTCTTGCTTCCTTCTGCACCTCTTTTGCAAATTTCTGTATCCCTCTTGCCTCTTTCTGCACCCCTGTTTCCTCTTTCTGCACCTTTCCTGCCTCTTTCTGTACCTATCTTGCCTCTTTCTGCACCTCTGTTGCTTCTTTCTGCAGTTCTCTTGCCTCTTTCTGCACCCCTCTTGCCTCTTTCAGCACCTCTGTTGCTTCTTTTTCCACTTGTCTTGCTTCTTTCTGCACCCCTCTTGCCTGTTTATGTACCCCTCTTGCCTCTTTGTGCACCTCTCCTTCCTCTTTCTGCACCTCTCATGCCTTTTTCTGCAGTTGTTTTGCCTCTTTCTGCACCATTTTGCTTCTTTCTGCACTTCTCTTGCCTCTTTCTGTACCTCTCTTCCCTCTTTCTGCACCTCTGTTGGTTCATTCTGCACTGCTCGTGCTTCTTTCTGCACCTCTGTTGCAAATTTATGCATCCCTCTTGCCTCTATCTGCACCCCTCTTCCGTCTTTCTGCACCTCTCTTGCCTCTGTCTGCACACCTGTTCCCTCTTTCTGCACCCCTTTTGCCTGTTTCTGCAACTCTCTTGCCACTTTCTGCAGTTCTTTTGCCTCCTTCTGCACCTCTGTTGCAAATGTATGCATCCCTCTTGCCTCTATCTGCACCTCTCTTCTGTCTTTCTGCATCTCTCTTGCCTAAGTCTGCACACCTTTTCCCTCTTTCTGCACCCCTTTTGCCTGTTTCTGCAACTCTCTTGCCACTTTCTGCACCTGTTCCCTCTTTCTGCACCTTTCCTGCCTGTTTCTGCACCTCTCTTGCCTCTTTCTGCACCTGTTGCTTCTTTCTGCACTTTTCTTGCCTCTTTCTACACCCCTTTTGCCTCTTTCAGCACCTCTGTTGCTTCTTTCTGCAATTCTCTTGCATCTTTCTGCACCCCTATTGCCTCTTTATGTACCCCTCTTGCCTCTTTGTGAACCTCTCCTTCCTCTTTCTGCACCTCTCTTGCCTTTTTCTGCAGTTCCCTTCCCTTTCTGCAGCTCTTTTGCTTCTTTCTGTACTTCTCTTGACCCTTTCTGCACCCCTCTTGCCTCTTTCTGCACCTCTGTTGGTTCTTTCTGCACTGCTCTTGCTTCTTTCTGCACCTCTTTTGCAAATTTCTGTATCCCTCTTGCCTCTTTCTGCACCCCTGTTTCCTCTTTCTGCACCTTTCCTGCACCTTTCCTGCCTCTTTCTGTACCTATCTTGCCTCTTTCTGCACCTCTGTTGCTTCTTTCTGCAGTTCTCTTGCCTCTTTCTGCACCCCTCTTGCCTCTTTCAGCACCTCTGTTGCTTCTTTTTCCACTTGTCTTGCTTCTTTCTGCACCCCTCTTGCCTGTTTCTGTACCCCTCTTGCCTCTTTGTGCACCTCTCCTTCCTCTTTCTGCACCTCTCATGCCTTTTTCTGCAGTTGTTTTGCCTCTTTCTGCACCATTTTGCTTCTTTCTGCACTTCTCTTGCCTCTTTCTGTACCTCTCTTCCCTCTTTCTGCACCTCTGTTGGTTCATTCTGCACTGCTCGTGCTTCTTTCTGCACCTCTGTTGCAAATGTATGCATCCCTCTTGCCTCTATCTGTACCCCTCTTCCGTCTTTCTGCACCTCTCTTGCCTCTGTCTGCACACCTGTTCCCTCTTTCTGCACCCCTTTTGCCTGTTTCTGCAACTCTCTTGCCACTTTCTGCAGTTCTTTTGCCTCCTTCTGCACCTCTGTTGCAAATGTATGCATCCCTCTTGCCTCTATCTGCACCTCTCTTCTGTCTTTCTGCATCTCTCTTGCCTCTGTCTGCACACCTGTTCCCTCTTTCTGCACCCCTTTTGCCTGTTTCTGCAACTCTCTTGCCACTTTCTGCAGTTCTGTTGCCTCCTTCTGCACCACAGTTGCTTCTTTCTGCACTTCTCTTGCTTCTTTCTGTACCTCTCTTGCTTCTTTCTGCACTCATCTTGCCTCTTTCTGCACCCCTCCTCCCTCTTTCTGCACCTCTCTTGCCTCTTTCTATACATCTGTTGCTTCTTTCTGCACTTCTTTGGCCTCTTTCTGCACCTCTCTTGCTTCTTTCTGCATCCCTGTTGTCTCTTTGTGCACTCGTCTTCCTCTTTCTGTATCCCTCTTTCCTCTTTCTGCACCCATGTTCCCTCTTTCTGCACCTTTCCTGCCTGTTTCTGCACCTCTCTTGCCTCTTTCTGCACCTGTTGCTTCTTTCTGCACTTTTCTTGCCTCTTTCTACACCCCTTTTGCCTCTTTCAGCACCTCTGTTGCTTCTTTCTGCAATTCTCTTGCATCTTTCTGCACCCCTATTGCCTCTTTCTGTACCCCTCTTGCCTCTTTGTGAACCTCTCCTTCCTCTTTCTGCACCTCTCTTGCCTTTTTCTGCAGTTCCCTTCCCTTTCTGTAGCTCTTTTGCTTCTTTCTGTACTTCTCTTGACCCTTTCTGCACCCCTCTTGCCTCTTTCTGCACCTCTGTTGGTTCTTTCTGCACTGCTCTTGCTTCCTTCTGCACCTCTTTTGCAAATTTCTGTATCCCTCTTGCCTCTTTCTGCACCCCTGTTTCCTCTTTCTGCACCTTTCCTGCCTCTTTCTGTACCTATCTTGCCTCTTTCTGCACCTCTGTTGCTTCTTTCTGCAACTCTCTTGCCACTTTCTGCAGTTCTTTTGCCTCCTTCTGCACCTCTGTTGCAAATGTATGCATCCCTCTTGCCTCTATCTGCACCTCTCTTCTGTCTTTCTGCATCTCTCTTGCCTCTGTCTGCACACCTGTTCCCTCTTTCTGCACCCCTTTTGCCTGTTTCTGCAACTCTCTTGCCACTTTCTGCAGTTCTTTTGCCTCCTTCTGCACCACAGTTGCTTCTTTCTGCACTTCTCTTGCTTCTTTCTGTACCTCTCTTGCTTCTTTCTGCACTCATCTTGCCTCTTTCTGCAGCACCCCTCCTCCCTCTTTCTGCACCTCTCTTGCCTCTTTCTATACATCTGTTGCTTCTTTCTGCACTTCTTTGGCCTCTTTCTGCACCTCTCTTGCTTCTTTCTGCATCCCTGTTGTCTCTTTGTGCACTCGTCTTCCCTCTTTCTGTATCCCTCTTGCCTCTTTCTGCACCCATGTTCCCTCTTTCTGCACCTTTCCTGCCTGTTTCTGCACCTCTCTTTCCTCTTTCTGCACCTGTTGCTTCTTTCTGCACTTTTCTTGCCTCTTTCTACACCCCTTTTGCCTCTTTCAGCACCTCTGTTGCTTCTTTCTGCAATTCTCTTGCATCTTTCTGCACCCCTATTGCCTCTTTCTGTACCCCTCTTGCCTCTTTGTGAACCTCTCCTTCCTCTTTCTGCACCTCTCTTGCCTTTTTCTGCAGTTCCCTTCCCTTTCTGTAGCTCTTTTGCTTCTTTCTGTACTTCTCTTGACCCTTTCTGCACCCCTCTTGCCTCTTTCTGCACCTCTGTTGGTTCTTTCTGCACTGCTCTTGCTTCCTTCTGCACCTCTTTTGCAAATTTCTGTATCCCTCTTGCCTCTTTCTGCACCCCTGTTTCCTCTTTCTGCACCTTTCCTGCCTCTTTCTGTACCTATCTTGCCTCTTTCTGCACCTCTGTTGCTTCTTTCTGCAGTTCTCTTGCCTCTTTCTGCACCCCTCTTGCCTCTTTCAGCACCTCTGTTGCTTCTTTTTCCACTTGTCTTGCTTCTTTCTGCACCCCTCTTGCCTGTTTCTGTACCCCTCTTGCCTCCTTGTGCACCTCTCCTTCCTCTTTCTGCACCTCTCATGCCTTTTTCTGCAGTTGTTTTGCCTCTTTCTGCACCATTTTGCTTCTTTCTGCACTTCTCTTGCCTCTTTCTGTACCTCTCTTCCCTCTTTCTGCACCTCTGTTGGTTCATTCTGCACTGCTCGTGCTTCTTTCTGCACCTCTGTTGCAAATTTATGCATCCCTCTTGCCTCTATCTGCACCCCTCTTCTGTCTTTCTGCACCTCTCTTGCCTCTGTCTGCACACCTGTTCCCTCTTTCTGCACCCCTTTTGCCTGTTTCTGCAACTCTCTTGCCACTTTCTGCAGTTCTTTTGCCTCCTTCTGCACCTCTGTTGCAAATGTATGCATCCCTCTTGCCTCTATCTGCACCTCTCTTATGTCTTTCTGCATCTCTCTTGCCTATGTCTGCACACCTTTTCCCTCTTTCTGCACCCCTTTTGCCTGTTTCTGCAACTCTCTTGCCACTTTCTGCACCTGTTCCCTCTTTCTGTACCTTTCCTGCGTGTTTCTGCACCTCTCTTGCCTCTTTCTGCACCTGTTGCTTCTTTTTGCACTTTTCTTGCCTCTTTCTACACCCCTTTTGCCTCTTTCAGCACCTCTGTTGCTTCTTTCTGCAATTCTCTTGCATCTTTCTGCACCCCTATTGCCTCTTTCTGTACCCCTCTTGCCTCTTTGTGAACCTCTCCTTCCTCTTTCTGCACCTCTCTTGCCTTTTTCTGCAGTTCCCTTCCCTTTCTGCAGCTCTTTTGCTTCTTTCTGTACTTCTCTTGACCCTTTCTGCACCCCTCTTGCCTCTTTCTGCACCTCTGTTGGTTATTTCTGCACTGCTCTTGCTTCATTCTGCACCTCTTTTGCAAATTTCTGTATCCCTCTTGCCTCTTTCTGCACCTCTGTTGCTTCTTTCTGCAGTTCTCTTGCCTCTTTCTGCACCCCTCTTGCCTCTTTCAGCACCTCTGTTGCTTCTTTTTCCACTTGTCTTGCTTCTTTCTGCACCCCTCTTGCCTGTTTCTGTACCCCTCTTGCCTCTTTGTGCACCTCTCCTTCCTCTTTCTGCACCTCTCATGCCTTTTTCTGCAGTTGTTTTGCCTCTTTCTGCACCATTTTGCTTCTTTCTGCACTTCTCTTGCCTCTTTCTGTACCTCTCTTCCCTCTTTCTGCACCTCTGTTGGTTCATTCTGCACTGCTCGTGCTTCTTTCTGCACCTCTGTTGCAAATGTATGCATCCCTCTTGCCTCTATCTGTACCCCTCTTCCGTCTTTTCTGCACCTCTCTTGCCTCTGTCTGCACACCTGTTCCCTCTTTCTGCACCCCTTTTGCCTGTTTCTGCAACTCTCTTGCCACTTTCTGCAGTTCTTGTGCCTCCTTCTGCACCTCTGTTGCAAATGTATGCATCCCTCTTGCCTCTATCTGCACCTCTCTTCTGTCTTTCTGCATCTCTCTTGCCTCTGTCTGCACACCTGTTCCCTCTTTCTGCACCCCTTTTGCCTGTTTCTGCAACTCTCTTGCCACTTTCTGTAGTTATGTTGCCTCCTTCTGCACCACAGTTGCTTCTTTCTGCACTTCTCTTGCTTCTTTCTGTACCTCTCTTGCTTCTTTCTGCACTCATCTTGCCTCTTTCTGCACCCCTCCTCCCTCTTTCTGCACCTCTCTTGCCTCTTTCTATACATCTGTTGCTTCTTTCTGCACTTCTTTGGCCTCTTTCTGCACCTCTCTTGCTTCTTTCTGCATCCCTGTTGTCTCTTTGTGCACTCGTCTTCCCTCTTTCTGTATCCCTCTTGCCTCTTTCTGCACCCATGTTCCCTCTTTCTGCACCTTTCCTGCCTGTTTCTGCACCTCTCTTGCCTCTTTCTGCACCTGTTGCTTCTTTCTGCACTTTTCTTGCCTCTTTCTACACCCCTTTTGCCTCTTTCAGCACCTCTGTTGCTTCTTTCTGCAATTCTCTTGCATCTTTCTTCACCCCTATTGCCTCTTTCTGTACCCCTCTTGCCTCTTTGTGAACCTCTCCTTCCTCTTTCTGCACCTCTCTTGCCTTTTTCTGCAGTTCCCTTCCCTTTCTGTAGCTCTTTTGCTTCTTTCTGTACTTCTCTTGACCCTTTCTGCACCCCTCTTGCCTCTTTCTGCACCTCTGTTGGTTCTTTCTACACTGCTCTTGCTTCCATCTGCATCTCTTTTGCAAATTTCTATATCCCTCTTGCCTCTTTCTGCACCCCTGTTTCCTCTTTCTGCACCTTTCTTGCCTCTTTCTGTACCTATCTTGCCTCTTTCTGCACCTCTGTTGCTTCTTTCTGCAACTCTCTTGCCACTTTCTGCAGTTCTTTTGCCTCCTTCTGCACCTCTGTTGCAAATGTATGCATCCCTCTTGCCTCTATCTGCACCTCTCTTCTGTCTTTCTGCATCTCTCTTGCCTCTGTCTGCACACCTGTTCCCTCTTTCTGCACCCCTTTTGCCTGTTTCTGCAACTCTCTTGCCACTTTCTGCAGTTCTTTTGCCTCCTTCTGCACCACAGTTGCTTCTTTCTGCACTTCTCGTGCTTCTTTCTGTACCTCTCTTGCTTCTTTCTGCACTCATCTTGCCTCTTTCTGCACCCCTCCTCCCTCTTTCTTCACCTCTCTTGCCTCTTTCTATACAACTGTTGCTTCTTTCTGCACTTCTTTGGCCTCTTTCTGCACCTCTCTTGCTTCTTTCTGCATCCCTGTTGTCTCTTTGTGCACTCGTCTTCCCTCTTTCTGTATCCCTCTTGCCTCTTTCTGCACCCATGTTCCCTCTTTCTGCACCTTTCCTGCCTGTTTCTGCACCTTTCTTGCCTCTTTCTACACCCCTTTTGCCTCTTTCAGCACCTCTGTTGCTTCTTTCTGCAATTCTCTTGCATCTTTCTGCACCCCTATTGCCTCTTTCTGTACCCCTCTTGCCTCTTTGTGAACCTCTCCTTCCTCTTTCTGCACCTCTCTTGCCTTTTTCTGCAGTTCCCTTCCCTTTCTGTAGCTCTTTTGCTTCTTTCTGTACTTCTCTTGACCCTTTCTGCACCCCTCTTGCCTCTTTCTGCACCTCTGTTGGTTCTTTCTGCACTGCTCTTGCTTCCTTCTGCACCTCTTTTGCAAATTTCTGTATCCCTCTTGCCTCTTTCTGCACCCCTGTTTCCTCTTTCTGCACCTTTCCTGCCTCTTTCTGTACCTATCTTGACTCTTTCTGCACCTCTGTTGCTTCTTTCTGCAGTTCTCTTGCCTCTTTCTGCACCCCTCTTGCCTCTTTCAGCACCTCTGTTGCTTCTTTTTCCACTTGTCTTGCTTCTTTCTGCACCCCTCTTGTCTGTTTCTGTACCCCTCTTGCCTCTTTGTGCACCTCTCCTTCCTCTTTCTGCACCTCTCATGCCTTTTTCTGCAGTTGTTTTGCCTCTTTCTGCACCATTTTGCTTCTTTCTGCACTTCTCTTGCCTCTTTCTGTACCTCTCTTCCCTCTTTCTGCACCTCTGTTGGTTCATTCTGCACTGCTCGTGCTTCTTTCTGCACCTCTGTTGCAAATTTATGCATCCCTCTTGCCTCTATCTGCACCCCTCTTCCGTCTTTCTGCACCTCTCTTGCCTCTGTCTGCACACCTGTTCCCTCTTTCTGCACCC
This sequence comes from Calotriton arnoldi, assembly GCA_963921515.1. Taxonomy (NCBI): domain Eukaryota; kingdom Metazoa; phylum Chordata; class Amphibia; order Caudata; family Salamandridae; genus Calotriton; species Calotriton arnoldi. The sequence continues at coordinate 116,142 of CAWUFW010017832.1, forward strand.
CTTTTGCCTGTTTCTGCAACTCTCTTGCCACTTTCTGCAGTTCTTTTGCCTCCTTCTGCACCTCTGTTGCAAATGTATGCATCCCTCTTGCCTCTATCTGCACCTCTCTTCTGTCTTTCTGCATCTCTCTTGCCTATGTCTGCACACCTTTTCCTCTTTCTGCACCCTTTTGCCTGTTTCTGCAACTCTCTTGCCACTTTCTGCACCTGTTCCCTCTTTCTGCACCTTTCCTGCCTGTTTCTGCACCTCTCTTGCCTCTTTCTGCACCTGTTGCTTCTTTCTGCACTTTTCTTGCCTCTTTCTACACCCCTTTTGCCTCTTTCAGCATGTGAGAAGTTGGCCTGGTATATGCTGTTCACTAATTAAAGTGGACACCTTGCACCAGGGCAAATCGACTCTTATGGTAGATAGGTTTAAGACAACCTTTTAAAGAAAGCTATCCTAGTGGTAGCTGTGGAGAGCAGCCTTCAGGCTAAGTCTCGGAGGAATGTAAAGCAGCTTGTTTTACCATATAATCTCTTGAATCACCAAATGAAAAGACACCACACAGGTATATATATCAAATATATATGTATTTATTTCTAAATAACTCTCTACTAATCTCTTTATGAGATTAGAAGACAAACATATGCACAAATCAACGTTTCATAATAAGTTAAGCACAAAATATGGCTGGGGCCCTAGGGGCGTACCAGACCATATACTAAGTAAGAGACTTAGAAACAACGACTTGCAGGGAGACAAGGCCTAGGGCCTTCAGAAGTGCTGGGGCCTCACAAAACCACCCAAGGCAGGTAAGTAAAGGACCCACGGGGACGCGTGCAGTGTGGATACACAGGCGCGAATCGCCGTTAACTTCAATGGGGCAAGTCGCGGTTGGAAATAAAGAGTTTTAGGATACTTCGGGAGAACCTACAAGCAAGTCACTTACAGGGTAAGTAGTTCTAGGGCCCACACCCACAGGAGCACCGTAGTGCTGGAGTTACCTCACCCAGGAAGCCGGGTGCACAGGTGTCCTTTGGTGTCGGGTCGCGGCGTCGTTTTCAATGGCGAACAAAGAAGACTTGCTGCTTGCGGGAGCTGAAGAAGTGTCCGGTGGAATCCAAGCCTGGATTCTGAAGAAGGATGACCTGAAAGCAGAGGGGACAGTGTTCAAAGTCACTTGGCAGTGACCCGGGGCAAGGAAGATGGATGCCCACCGTCGTCGGTCGCTTCAGGTCAGTTGCGGGTGCCTTGACTCTTCAGCCACGTGGTCCAGGAGGCGTCGACGATGACCAGGAGCTGGATTCGGTGTGTCCCTTGACGTCTGCAGCTGACTGCAGTGTCGGCAACTCGATAGGAGCCAACAAGCCTTGGCAGCCGCAAGTCTCGGGGAGATAAAGAAAAGTCGATGGCGCAGACCAGCAAGGTCTGTGGAACTCACCCAGCGAGGGTAAGTCAGGGCAGGCCTGGAGCAACCAGGGGAGCCCTTTGGTTTTGTTAAGAAGTCTTTGGGGGACCCACAAGCCAGCGGGCAAGGGATCGCGAAGACACCTCGGGCGGAATCACTCAACAGGGGCCCACGGTCACTCGGGACGGTGTAGGCCTCTGATCTTCGGAGGGATTCCTGCTGGAGGTCGGGACCACACGTGGTCCAAAGCACATGTTCATAGAACGTTGTGAAGGGGTTGCACTTGACAATAGTGCACGGTACCCAGGGGTCGCGGTTCCTCGTTACTCGTGGGGTCCACTTGCCTCAGCTTCGCTGGGGACTCACGATGGCCTGGGAGAGGTCAGGAAATCCACTTCTTGGGCTTCAGGGACTTCGGACTCCGGCGGGAGCGGCGTAGTTTGCGACCGTCGTTGTCGTTTTTGGTGCCTGCCAAGCAGGGGAGTCACTCCTTGACTCCAAGGGAGATTCTTCTGTCTTCCAAAGGTAGTGGAACGTCGAAGGGCCAGGATTCTTCTGTAGAGCGTCGTCCAGGGGTTATCTGCTTTGCAATGGCAAGGTTCCCCCTCTTATACTAAAAAGAGGGGATGGACTAGCTCTATGACCCCACCTATGGGAGGGTCAAGGGAGGGGGTGGCTACACCCACTTCCCTTTGTCCAGTTTCACGCCAGAGCAGGGGCAGGTAGCCCCTGAGCTGGTTTGAACTGGCATATGCACAGAGGAGCCTTCTGCTCCCCCAGTGCAGGACTTCAAAGCACTCTAAGAGTGCACCCACCCAGCCCCAATACACTAAACCCTGTCTGGAAGGTGGTTACACCTCCCTGTGACAGGATGCCTATTGTTGGGCTTCCTCCACTGCGAGTTTCGGTCATCAGCAGGAGGGCAGCCCAGTGTCTGTGACTGGTGGCATCCATTTTGTGATGCCAGGGCTCTTTAGGATTCTACCGCGTTTCCACAGCAGGTACATGTCTTATCCCTCTAGAAGGGCGGAATGCTACTCCCGCCGCCAAGATTGGCGGGGGGTAGTATTCCAAGATGTTTGACACCAAACACGACATGTTTTGATGCAGCCATTCCAAAGTTAGCATTTACCGCGAGGATATAATGCACTTAAATAGTTTATGGTTTAACCGCATCCACAAACAGCACCAGAGAATAGACTCTGAGAGCTGCAGAGGGGCCCTGCTCAGGCAGAGGCACCCCCTCACATAGAAGCCAAGCACCCTGCCCTCAGGATTGATAGGGCCTGCCTTAGGGGTGACTGATAGGTTTATATGTGTGTGCAGGAGAGATATAGGAAACCTATATCTCAGTGAGGGGTGCTAGCACCACCTCACCCAGGCTGCAGTAGCAGGCCTGTGGTGTCAGATTTAGACTGCTTCCCAGGGGTGGCATAACACATGCTGCAGCCCCTGGTAGGCCTGTGAAGTACCTATGCCCTTGGCACCTAAGGTACCATATACTAGGGACTCATAAGGCACCACAGTATCCAATCACTAGTGCACCTAGAGTGCACTCCATGTCGTTTAGAGAGAACAGAGAGGCTGGGGCCCTGATTGGCAGGGACCCAGCCAGACTATAGCCAGAAACCAGTGCTAACATCAGAAAAAAGTGGGGGCAACATAAGAGGCAGATCCTACTCTCCTACACAACCCCCCCAAACGTAGGGACACTAAACTAACCTTGACCAGTTGAGTCTTCGTGTTCAAAGTGGAAATACCTTGAGAGTCCATCTGCATTGGCATGTTGGGTCCCAGGCCTATGTTCCACTGTATAGTCCATCCCCTGTAGGGAAATGGACCACCTCAAAAGTTTTGGGTTTTCACCTTTCATCTGCTTTAGCCATAGGAGGGGCTTGTGGTCAGTCTGAACTATGAAGTGAGTACCAAACAAGTATGGCCTCAGCTTCTTCAGGGCCCATACCACAGCAAAGGCCTCCTCTCTATAGCTGACCAACGTTTCTCTCTAGGGGTCAGCCTTCTGCTAATAAAAGCTACTGGCTGGTCTTGACCTTCATCATTCAGTTGAGACAGTACAGCTCCCACACCCAGCTCAGAAGCATCTGTTTGGACAATGAACTTTTTGGTGTAGTCTGGACTCTGTAAGATGGGGGCAGTGCACATGGCCTGCTTTAGGTCTTCAAATGCCTTTTGACAGCTAGCTGTCCACTGAACCTTTTTGGCATTTTCTTAGAGGTAAGATCATTCAAGGGGGTCACTATAGATCCATATCCCTTGACAAACCTCCTATAGTACCCAGTCAGGCCTAAGAAGGCTCTCACCTGTGTCTGGGTGGTTGGAGCAACCCATTCCAGTATGGTTTGGATTTTGCTCTGCAAAGGCTGAACCTGGCCTCCACCTACAAGGTGGCCCAGGTACACAACCTGACTCTGCCCTATCTGGCACTTGGTGGCCTTGATAGTGAGGCCTGCTTTCTGCAGGGCCTCCAAAACATTTCTGAGGTGGACCAGGTGATCCTGCCAGGAGGAACTAAAGACAGCAATATCATCTAGATAAGCTGAGCAATAAGTTTCCATCCCTGCCAGAACTTTATTCACCAACCTCTGAAAAGTGGCAGGTGCATTTTTCAATCCAAAGGGCATCACCACAAAGTGGTAGTGCCCACCAGGGGTCGAAAATGCTGTTTTGGCTTTTGCATCATCAGCTAATCTGATTTGCCAGTAGCCAGCTGTTAGGTCAAATGTGCTTAGATACTTGGCTGAGGCCAAAGTATCAATCAGCTCATCTGCCCTTGGTATGGGATAGGCATCAGTCCTAGTGACTGCATTGAGGCCTCTGTAGTCTACACAAAACCTCATTTCTTTCTTACCACCCTGGGTATGAGGTTTGGGTACCAGGACTACTGGGCTAGCCCAAGGGCTATCTGAAGGCTCAATCACGCCTAACTCCAACATTTTCTGGACTTCAGTCCTGATACAGTCCCTGACATGGTCAGGTTGCCTGTAGATTTTATTCTTGACAGGCAGACTGTCCCCAGTGTCCACCTCATGGGTGCACCAGGTAGTCTGACTAGGGGTCAGGCTAAACATATGTCTAAACTGTTGCAGAACTTGTCTGCACTCAGTTTGCTGATGGTCAGTGAGGCTGCTTGCCAAAGCAACACCATCTACTGACCCATCATCAGGGTTCTGAGAGAGCAGGTCAGGGAGAGGGTCACTCTCCTCCTCCTGGTCCTCATCAGTTGCCATGAGCAAGCCCATGTCAGCCCTGTCAACATATGGCTTTAATCTGTTGACATGAAGCACCCTTAGGGGGCTCCTGGGAGTTCCAAGATTCACCAGATAGGTGACTTCTCCCTTCTGTTCAACTATTGTATGGGGGCCACTCCACTTGTCCTGGAGGGCTGCTGGGGCCACAGGCTCCAACACCCACACTTTCTGTCCTGGCTGGTATACAGTCAGCACAGCCTTTGGTCATGCCAAGCTTTTTGTAATTCTTGGCTGGCCTCCAGGTTTTTGGTTGCCTTTTTCATGTACTCTGCCATCCGGGAGCGGAGACCAAGTACATAGTCCATCACATCTTGTTTGGGGGCTTGAGAGGTAACTCCCAGCCCTCTTTTACCAAACATAGTGGACCTCTCACAGGATGCCCAAACAGAAGCTCAAATGGGCTGTAGCCAACCCCCTTCTGTGGAACCTCTCTGTATGCAAACAAAAGGCAAGGAAGAAGAAGGTCCCATTTCCGCCTAAGCTTCTCTGGGAGTCCCTTAATCATTCCTTTCAAGGTCTTGTTGAAGCGTTCAACTAAACCATTGCATTGTGGGTGATAGGGAGTGGTGAACTTATAAGTTACACCACACTCCTTCCACATTGCTTTCAGATATCCTGACATGAAGTTGGTACCTCTGTCAGAAATGACCTCCTTTGGAAAACCCACTCTGGAGAAAACTCCAATGAGGGCTCTTGCCACCACAGGGGCTGTGGTGGTCCTCAGGGGAATTGCCTCTGGGTACCTGGTGGCATGATCCACTACCACCAGGATAAATCTGTGCCCAGATGCAGTCTGAGGGTCAAGGGGACCAACAATGTCAATCCCTACCCTTTCAAAGGGTACCCCCACCACAGGTAGTGGTATCAGGGGGCCTTTGTTGTGCCACCTGCCTTACCACTGGCTTGGCAAGTGACACAGGAGCGACAAAACTCCTTTGTGTCCTCTGACATATGTGGCCAATGAAAATGTGGAACAAGCCTGTCCCAGGTCTTGTTTTGGCCCAAGTGTCCTGCCAAAGGGATATCATGTGCTAAGGTCAAGAGGAACCCCTAAACTTCTGAGGTATTACCAACCTCCTGGTGGCTCCAGGGGCTGGGTCTCTACCCTCAGAATATAGGAGTCCCTCATCCCAATAAACTTTATGGGACCCACTAGCACTCCCAGCAGCCTCAGCAGCAGCCTGCTGTCTGAGGGGTTCAAGAGAGGGGCAGCACTGTTGCTCCTTGCTCAGATCTTCCCTGGAAGGGCCCCCTGCCCCCAAGAACTCAACCTGGTCAGGTTCAAGTCCCTCTGGGGCAGTTCCTTCTTCAGGTTCTGCTTCACCTCCATCTGGAAGTGAATCCTTGATCTGAGACAGAGGGGAAGGCACTGCCTTAACCCTACTGCTCCTCCTCTTGGGAAGCATCTGGTCCATTGTTCCAGGATCCAGAGCTGGTTCAGTGTCATGCATTCTTGCTTGTGACCTGGTCACAGCAAATACCTCTGCAGGGATGCCCAACATCTCAGCATGAGTCCATAACTCTACTTCAGACCAGGCTGAAGTCTCTAGATCATTGCCCAATAGACATTCTACAGGGAGGTCTGCACTGACTACAACCTTCTTGAGGCCAGTTACCCCTCCCCAGGAGAAATTCACAACTGCCAGACTATGGTTGGTCTGGACATTGCTTGCATTGGTCACCTGGTACATTTCACCCAGGATGATCTGTCCAGGGTCCACTAGGTCCTCTGCCACCATGGTGACACTAGCACCTATGTCCCTAAATGCCAAAGCCTGTTTGCCATTTATCAAAGGCTGCTGTTTGTACTTGCCCAGATTACTGGGGCTTACTAGGAAGGACATATCAATGTTTCCCTCACAAATCAGCATTGCCTGAGTGGTCACTCTGACTAGGTCAGAATCCACTTCAGAACCCAGGGTCAACCCTACTACACCCTTATTCTGCGTACCACCTCCACCAGTAGCTGAGCTAGGGGGCACAGTTGCCTTAGGGGCAGGAGTGGTGGTGGTTTGGTCTTTGGACTTGGTACAATCAGAAGTCCAGTGCCCTTTCTGTTTACAGAATTTGCACCAGGGCTTCTTTTGGCCTTTTCCCTTGTTGGACTGTGACTCCCCACCAGATGCAGATTTTTGGGGCCCTTGTGAAGACTTCTGGTCTTTTGTCTTATCCCCACCTTTCTCAGGGCCTTTAGGATCTTGCTTCTTAGTGTCACCCCCTTGGTTCTGGGTTTTCTGCCTCACCCTGGTTCTGACCCATTTGTCTGCCTTCTTTCCCAATTCTTGGGGAGAGGTCAGATCAGAGTCCACCAGGTACTGATGCAACAACTGGTTCTGGCAATTATTTAGGATCTGTTCTCTCATCATCAGATTATACAATCCCTTGAAATCAGTAACCCTACTGCCAACCAGCCAACCCTCTAGAGCCTTGGTTGCACAATCAACAAAGTCAGTCCAGTCCTGAGTCTGTGCCTTCTGGGTATCTCTGAACTTTAACCTGTACTGCTCAGTGGTTAAGCCAAACCCATCTATCAGTGCACTCTTCAGGACCTCATAATCATCAGCATCCTCCTCTCTAACAGTGAGGAGCTTGTCTCTTCCTTTATCTGAAAAGGAGAGCCACAAGATTGCTGCCCACTGCTTTTGGGGGATCTGCTGTACTCTACAGGCCCTCTCCATAGCAGTTATCCACTTGTGGATATCATCCCCACTCTGGTAGGGAGGAACAACCTTGCTCAGGTTCCTATGGTCAGGGACATATTCTCTGCCTCTAGGGACACTGTTGCTGCCACCAGGGGTTCTAAACCCTCCCTTCTGGAAGCTCTCTGGATCTCCAGGGCTTCTCTATCCAGTGCCAACTGCTTGGTTCTGAGGGCCACTTTGGCTTCCTCATACTGGAGCAGTTTGCACCTTCTCTCAGAGGAGGTCTCTCTTAAGTTAAAGTATGAGCTCCTCTCTTGGACAAATTCTCTGCCAGAGTGATAAGAGTGCTCAGATTCCCTGGAAGGGGATCTGTGCCTCTCATCCACTCTGCCAGTTCTCTTAGGGAGAACTCCTCTGTCCTGTTCAGGCTCCTTGAAGCCTGGCCCTTCAACCACAGAGTCTTGGTCATTCGGATTGTCCTCATCTGACCCAGATACTATGATTGACCCACCCACTGATTCAGACCCCTTAGCTCCTAGAGCCAATCTCAGGTCATCTGCTGTCAGCAGATCTATCAGGTGCAGGGTTGAGGGACTCTGTCCTATCCTCAGGTGTCTGTCAACACACATGGCTCTCAAGTCAGAGAAAGCCATGTCCTTATACTGAGGCTGAGTGGATCCACTGGGTCCACCCCTTAAGGACATTCTAGTGTTGTGCAGTGTTGTACTACCTACACTAGTTTGTGGCCTACTGATCCTAGCTTGAGCTGTGGAAAGGGTGTGCTATCCCTTTGAACACAGCTCTAAGTTCAGTAGAACTTATTGATACTAAGCTTGACTTTATATGTACCTTGAGTACCTATAATGGTTTTCAGTTAGTAATTCAAATAGAGATTTTCTGGTAAAACAATGGCAAGCTGGAATCCCACACGCTGCCCACCAATGTGAGAAGTTGGCCTGGTATATGCTGTTCACTAATTAAAGTGGACACCTTGCACCAGGGCAAATCGACTCTTATGGTAGATAGGTTTAAGACAACCTTTTAAAGAAAGCTATCCTAGTGGTAGCTGTGGAGAGCAGCCTTCAGGCTAAGTCTCGGAGGAATGTAAAGCAGCTTGTTTTACCATATAATCTCTTGAATCACCAAATGAAAAGACACCACACAGGTATATATATCAAATATATATGTATTTATTTCTAAATAACTCTCTACTAATCTCTTTATGAGATTAGAAGACAAACATATGCACAAATCAACGTTTCACAATAAGTTAAGCACAAAATATGGCTGGGGCCCTAGGGGCGTACTCAGACCATATACTAAGTAAGAGACTTAGAAACAACGACTTGCAGGGAGACAAGGCCTAGGGCCTTCAGAAGTGCTGGGGCCTCACAAAACCACCCAAGGCAGGTAAGTAAAGGACCCACGGGGACGCGTGCAGTGTGGATACACAGGCGCGAATCGCCGTTAACTTCAATGGGGCAAGTCGCGGTTGGAAATAAAGAGTTTTAGGATACTTCGGGAGAACCTACAAGCAAGTCACTTACAGGGTAAGTAGTTCTAGGGCCCACACCCACAGGAGCACCGTAGTGCTGGAGTTACCTCACCCAGGGAAGCCGGGTGCACAGGTGTCCTTTGGTGTCGGGTCGCGGCGTCGTTTTCAATGGCGAACAAAGAAGACTTGCTGCTTGCGGGAGCTGAAGAAGTGTCCGGTGGAATCCAAGCCTGGATTCTGAAGAAGGATGACCTGAAAGCAGAGGGGACAGTGTTCAAAGTCACTTGGCAGTGACCCGGGGCAAGGAAGATGGATGCCCACCGTCGTCGGTCGCTTCAGGTCGGTTGTGGGTGCCTTGACTCTTCAGCCACGTGGTCCAGGAGGCGTCGACGACGACCAGGAGCTGGATTCAGTGTGACCCTCGACGTTTGCAGCTGACTGCGGTGTCGGCAACTCAATAGGAGCCAACAAGCCTTGGCAGCCGCAAGTCTCGGGGAGATGAAGAAAAGTCGATGGCGCAGACCAGCAAGGTCTGTGGAACTCACCCAGCGAGGGTAAGTCAGGGCAGGCCTGGAGCAACGAGGAGAGCCCTTTGGTTTTGTTAAGAAGTCTTCGGGGGACCCACAAGCCAGCGGGCAAGGGATCGCGAAGACACCTCGGGCGGAATCACTCAACAGGGGCCCACGGTCACTCGGGACGGTGTAGGCCTCTGATCTTCGGAGGGATTCCTGATGGAGGTCGGGACCACACGTGGTCCAAAGCACAGGTTCGTAGAACGTTGTGAAGGGGTTGCACTCGACAATAGTGCACGGTACCCAGGGGTCGCGGTTCCTCGTTACTCGTGGGGTCCACTTGCCTCAGCTTCACTGGGGACTCACGATGGCCTGGGAGAGTTCAGGAAATCCACTTCTTGGGCTGCAGGGACTTTGGACTCCGGCGGGAGCGGCGTAGTTTGCGACCGTCGTTGTCGTTTTTGGTGCCTGCCAAGCAGGGGAGTCACTCCTTGACTCCAAGGGAGATTCTTCTGTCTTCCAAAGGTAGTGGAACGTCGAAGGGCCAGGATTCTTCTGTAGAGCGTCGTCCAGGGGTTATCTGCTTTGCAATGGCAAGGTTCCCCCTCTTATACTAAAAAGAGGGGATGGACTAGCTCTATGACCCCACCTATGGGAGGGTCAAGGAGGGGGTGGCTACACCCACTTCCCTTTGTCCAGTTTCGCGCCAGAGCAGGGGCAGGTAGCCCCTGAGCTGGTTTGAACTGGCATATGCACAGAGGAGCCTTCTGCTCCCCCAGTGCAGGACTTCAAAGCACTCTAAGAGTGCACCCACCCAGCCCCAATACACTAAACCCTGTCTGGAAGGTGGTTACACCTCCCTGTGACAGGATGCCTATTGTTGGGCTTCCTCCACTGCGAGTTTCGGTCATCAGCAGGAGGGCAGCCCAGTGTCTGTGACTGGTGGCATCCATTTTGTGATGCCAGGGCTCTTTAGGATTCTACCGCGTTTCCACAGCAGGTACATGTCTTATCCCTCTAGAAGGGTGGAATGCTACCCCCGCCGCCAAGATTGGCGGGGGTAGTATTCCAAGATGTTTGACACCAAACACGACATGTTTTGATGCAGCCATTCCAAAGTTAGCATTTACCGCGAGGATATAATGCACTTAAATAGTATATGGTTTAACCACATCCACAAACAGCACCAGAGAATAGACTCTGAGAGCTGCAGAGGGGCCCTGCTCAGGCAGAGTCACCCCCTCACATAGAAGCCAAGCACCCTGCCCTCAGGATTGATAGGGCCTGCCTTAGGGGTGACTGATAGGTTTATATGTGTGTGCAGGAGAGATATAGGAAACCTATATCTCAGTGAGGGGTGCTAGCACCACCTCACCCAGGCTGCAGTAGCAGGCCTGTGGTGTCAGATTTAGACTGCTTCCCAGGGGTGGCATAACACATGCTGCAGCCCCTGGTAGGCCTGTGAAGTACCTATGCCCTTGGCACCTAAGGTACCATATACTAGGGACTCATAAGGCACCACAGTATCCAATCACTAGTGCACCTAGAGTGCACTCCATGTCGTTTAGAGAGAACAGAGAGGCTGGGGCCCTGATTGGCAGGGACCCAGCCAGACTATAGCCAGAAACCAGTGCTAACATCAGAAAAAAAGTGGGGGCAACATAAGAGGCAGATCCTACTCTCCTACACAGCACCTCTGTTGCTTCTTTCTGCAATTCTCTTGCATCTTTCTGCACCCCTATTGCCTCTTTCTGTACCCCTCTTGCCTCTTTGTGAACCTCTCCTTCCTCTTTCTGCACCTCTCTTGCCTTTTTCTGCAGTTCCCTTCCCTTTCTGCAGCTCTTTTGCTTCTTTCTGTACTTCGCTTGACCCTTTCTGCACCCCTCTTGCCTCTTTCTGCACCTCTGTTGGTTCTTTCTGCACTGCTCTTGCTTCTTTCTGCACCTCTTTTGCAAATTTCTGTATCCCTCTTGCCTCTTTCTGCACCCCTGTTTCCTCTTTCTGCACCTTTCCTGCACCTTTCCTGCCTCTTTCTGTACCTATCTTGCCTCTTTCTGCACCTCTGTTGCTTCTTTCTGCAGTTCTCTTGCCTCTTTCTGCACCCCTCTTGCCTCTTTCAGCACCTCTGTTGCTTCTTTTTCCACTTGTCTTGCTTCTTTCTGCACCCCTCTTGCCTGTTTCTGTACCCTCTTGCCTCTTTGTGCACCTCTCCTTCCTCTTTCTGCACCTCTCATGCCTTTTTCTGCAGTTGTTTTGCCTCTTTCTGCACCATTTTGCTTCTTTCTGCACTTCTCTTGCCTCTTTCTGTACCTCTCTTCCCTCTTTCTGCACCTCTGTTGGTTCATTCTGCACTGCTCGTGCTTCTTTCTGAACCTCTGTTGCAAATGTATGCATCCCTCTTGCCTCTATCTGTACCCCTCTTCCCGTCTTTCTGCACCTCTCTTGCCTCTGTCTGCACACCTGTTCCCTCTTTCTGCACCCTCTTTGCCTGTTTCTGCAACTCTCTTGCCACTTTCTGCAGTTCTTTTGCCTCCTTCTGCACCTCTGTTGCAAATGTATGCATCCCTCTTGCCTCTATCTGCACCTCTCTTCTGTCTTTCTGCATCTCTCTTGCCTCTGTCTGCACACCTGTTCCCTCTTTCTGCACCCCTTTTGCCTGTTTCTGCAACTCTCTTGCCACTTTCTGCAGTTCTGTTGCCTCCTTCTGCACCACAGTTGCTTCTTTCTGCACTTCTCTTGCTTCTTTCTGTACCTCTCTTGCTTCTTTCTGCACTCATCTTGCCTCTTTCTGCACCCCTCCTCCCTCTTTCTGCACCTCTCTTGCCTCTTTCTATACATCTGTTGCTTCTTTCTGCACTTCTTTGGCCTCTTTCTGCACCTCTCTTGCTTCTTTCTGCATCCCTGTTGTCTCTTTGTGCACTCGTCTTCCCTCTTTCTGTATCCCTCTTGCCTCTTTCTGCACCCATGTTCCCTCTTTCTGCACCTTTCCTGCCTGTTTCTGCACCTCTCTTGCCTCTTTCTGCACCTGTTGCTTCTTTCTGCACTTTTATTGCCTCTTTCTACACCCCTTTTGCCTCTTTCAGCACCTCTGTTGCTTCTTTCTGCAATTCTCTTGCATCTTTCTGCACCCCTATTGCCTCTTTCTGTACCCCTCTTGCCTCTTTGTGAACCTCTCCTTCCTCTTTCTGCACCTCTCTTGCCTTTTTCTGCAGTTCCCTTCCCTTTCTGTAGCTCTTTTGCTTCTTTCTGTACTTCTCTTGACCCTTTCTGCACCCCTCTTGCCTCTTTCTGCACCTCTGTTGGTTCTTTCTGCACTGCTCTTGCTTCCTTCTGCACCTCTTTTGCAAATTTCTGTATACCTCTTGCCTCTTTCTGCACCCTTGTTTCCTCTTTCTGCACCTTTCCTGCCTCTTTCTGTACCTATCTTGCCTCTTTCTGCACCTCTGTTGCTTCTTTCTGCAGTTCTCTTGCCTCTTTCTGCACCCTCTTGCCTCTTTCAGCACCTCTGTTGCTTCTTTTTCCACTTGTCTTGCTTCTTTCTGCACCCCTCTTGCCTGTTTCTGTACCCCTCTTGCCTCTTTGTGCACCTCTCCTTCCTCTTTCTGCACCTCTCATGCCTTTTTCTGCAGTTGTTTTGCCTCTTTCTGCACCATTTTGCTTCTTTCTGCACTTCTCTTGCCTCTTTCTGTACCTCTCTTCCCTCTTTCTGCACCTCTGTTGGTTCATTCTGCACTGCTCGTGCTTCTTTCTGCACCTCTGTTGCAAATTTATGCATCCCTCTTGCCTCTATCTGCACCCCTCTTCCGTCTTTCTGCACCTCTCTTGCCTCTGTCTGCACACCTGTTCCCTCTTTCTGCACCCCTTTTGCCTGTTTCTGCAACTCTCTTGCCACTTTCTGCAGTTCTTTTGCCTCCTTCTGCACCTCTGTTGCAAATGTATGCATCCCTCTTGCCTCTATCTGCACCTCTCTTCTGTCTTTCTGCATCTCTCTTGCCTATGTCTGCACACCTTTTCCCTCTTTCTGCACCCCTTTTGCCTGTTTCTGCAACTCTCTTGCCACTTTCTGCACCTGTTCCCTCTTTATGCACCTTTCCTGCCTGTTTCTGCACCTCTCTTGCCTCTTTCTGCACCTGTTGCTTCTTTCTGCACTTTTCTTGCCTCTTTCTACACCCCTTTTGCCTCTTTCAGCACCTCTGTTGCTTCTTTCTGCAATTCTCTTGCATCTTTCTGCACCCCTATTGCCTCTTTCTGTACCCCTCTTGCCTCTTTGTGAACCTCTCCTTCCTCTTTCTGGAACCTCTCTTGCCTTTTTCTGCAGTTCCCTTCCCTTTCTGCAGCTCTTTTGCTTCTTTCTGTATTTCTCTTGACCCTTTCTGCACCCCTCTTGCCTCTTTCTGCACCTCTGTTGGTTCTTTCTGCACTGCTCTTGCTTCTTTCTGCACCTCTTTGCAAATTTCTGTATCCCTCTTGCCTCTTTCTGCACCCCTGTTTCCTCTTTCTGCACCTTTCCTGCACCTTTCCTGCCTCTTTCTGTACCTATCTTGCCTCTTTCTGCACCTCTGTTGCTTCTTTCTGCAGTTCTCTTGCCTCTTTCTGCACCCTCTTGCCTCTTTCAGCACCTCTGTTGCTTCTTTTTCCACTTGTCTTGCTTCTTTCTGCACCCTCTTGCCTGTTTCTGTACCCCTCTTGCCTCTTTGTGCACCTCTCCTTCCTCTTTCTGCACCTCTCATGCCTTTTTCTGCAGTTGTTTTGCCTCTTTCTGCACCATTTTGCTTCTTTCTGCACTTCTCTTGCCTCTTTCTGTACCTCTCTTCCTCTTTCTGCACCTCTGTTGGTTCATTCTGCACTGCTCGTGCTTCTTTCTGCACCTCTGTTGCAAATGTATGCATCCCTCTTGCCTCTATCTGTACCCCTCTTCCGTCTTTCTGCACCTCTCTTGCCTCTGTCTGCACACCTGTTCCCTCTTTCTGCACCCCTTTTGCCTGTTTCTGCAACTCTCTTGCCACTTTCTGCAGTTCTTTTGCCTCCTTCTGCACCTCTGTTGCAAATGTATGCATCCCTCTTGCCTCTATCTGCACCTCTCTTCTGTCTTTCTGCATCTCTCTTGCCTCTGTCTGCACACCTGTTCCCTCTTTCTGCACCCCTTTTGCCTGTTTCTGCAACTCTCTTGCCACTTTCTGCAGTTCTGTTGCCTCCTTCTGCACCACAGTTGCTTCTTTCTGCACTTCTCTTGCTTCTTTCTGTACCTCTCTTGCTTCTTTCTGCACTCATCTTGCCTCTTTCTGCACCCCTCCTCCCTCTTTCTGCACCTCTCTTGCCTCTTTCTATACATCTGTTGCTTCTTTCTGCACTTCTTTGGCCTCTTTCTGCACCTCTCTTGCTTCTTTCTGCATCCCTGTTGTCTCTTTGTGCACTCGTCTTCCCTCTTTCTGTATTCCTCATTCCTCTTTCTGCACCCATGTTCCCTCGTTCTGCACCTTTCCTGCCTGTTTCTGCACCTCTCTTGCCTCTTTCTGCACCTGTTGCTTCTTTCTGCACTTTTCTTGCCTCTTTCTACACCCCTTTTGCCTCTTTCAGCACCTCTGTTGCTTCTTTCTGCATTTCTCTTGCATCTTTCTGCACCCCTATTGCCTCTTTCTGTACCCCTCTTGCCTCTTTGTGAACCTCTGCTTCCTCTTTCTGCACCTCTCTTGCCTTTTTCTGCAGTTCCCTTCCGTTTCTGTAGCTCTTTTGCTTCTTTCTGTACTTCTCTTGACCCTTTCTGCACCCCTCTTGCCTCTTTCTGCACCTCTGTTGGTTCTTTCTGCACTGCTCTTGCTTCCTTCTGCACCTCTTTTGCAAATTTCTGTATCCCTCTTGCCTCTTTCTGCACCCCTGTTTCCTCTTTCTGCACCTTTCCTGCCTCTTTCTGTACCTATCTTGCCTCTTTCTGCACCTCTGTTGCTTCTTTCTGCAACTCTCTTGCCACTTTCTGCAGTTCTTTTGCCTCCTTCTGCACCTCTGTTGCAAATGTATGCATCCCTCTTGCCTCTATCTGCACCTCTCTTCTGTCTTTCTGCATCTCTCTTGCCTCTGTCTGCACACCTGTTCCCTCTTTCTGCACCCCTTTTGCCTGTTTCTGCAACTCTCTTGCCACTTTCTGCTGTTCTTTTGCCTCCTTCTGCACCCCTGTTTCCTCTTTCTGCACCTTTCCTGCCTCTTTCTGTACCTATCTTGCCTCTTTCTGCACCTCTGTTGCTTCTTTCTGCAGTTCTCTTGCCTCTTTCTGCACCCCTCTTGCCTCTTTCAGCACCTCTGTTGCTTCTTTTTCCACTTGTCTTGCTTCTTTCTGCACCCCTCTTGCCTGTTTCTGTACCCCTCTTGCCTCTTTGTGCACCTCTCCTTCCTCTTTCTGCACCTCTCATGCCTTTTTCTGCAGTTGTTTTGCCTCTTTCTGCACCATTTTGCTTCTTTCTGCACTTCTCTTGCCTCTTTCTGTACCTCTCTTCCCTCTTTCTGCACCTCTGTTGGTTCATTCTGCACTGCTCGTGCTTCTTTCTGCACCTCTGTTGCAAATTTATGCATCCCTCTTGCCTCTATCTGCACCCCTCTTCCGTCTTTCTGCACCTCTCTTGCCTCTGTCTGCACACCTGTTCCCTCTTTCTGCACCCCTTTTGCCTGTTTCTGCAACTCTCTTGCCACTTTCTGCAGTTCTTTTGCCTCCTTCTGCACCTCTGTTGCAAATGTATGCATCCCTCTTGCCTCTATCTGCACCTCTCTTCTGTCTTTCTGCATCTCTCTTGCCTATGTCTGCATACCTTTTCCCTCTTTCTGCACCCCTTTTGCCTGTTTCTGCAACTCTCTTGCCACTTTCTGCACCTGTTCCCTCTTTCTGTACCTTTCCTGCCTGTTTCTGCACCTCTCTTGCCTCTTTCTGCACCTGTTGCTTCTTTTTGCACTTTTCTTGCCTCTTTCTACAACCCTTTTGCCTCTTTCAGCACCTCTGTTGCTTCTTTCTGCAATTCTCTTGCATCTTTCTGCACCCCTATTGCCTCTTTCTGTACCCTCTTGCCTCTTTGTGAACCTCTCCTTCCTCTTTCTGCACCTCTCTTGCCTTTTTCTGCAGTTCCCTTCCCTTTCTGCAGCTCTTTTGCTTCTTTCTGTACTTCTCTTGACCCTTTCTGCACCCCTCTTGCCTCTTTCTGCACCTCTGTTGGTTCTTTCTGCACTGCTCTTGCTTCTTTCTGCACCTCTTTGCAAATTTCTGTATCCCTCTTGCCTCTTTCTGCACCGCTGTTTCCTCTTTCTGCACCTTTCCTGCACCTTTCCTGCCTCTTTCTGTACCTATCTTGCCTCTTTCTGCACCTCTGTTGCTTCTTTCTGCAGTTCTCTTGCCTCTTTCTGCACCCCTCTTGCCTCTTTCAGCACCTCTGTTGCTTCTTTTTCCACTTGTCTTGCTTCTTTCTGCACCCCTCTTGCCTGTTTCTGTACCCCTCTTGCCTCTTTGTGCACCTCTCCTTCCTCTTTCTGCACCTCTCATGCCTTTTTCTGCAGTTGTTTTGCCTCTTTCTGCACCATTTTGCTTCTTTCTGCACTTCTCTTGCCTCTTTCTGTACCTCTCTTCCCTCTTTCTGCACCTCTGTTGGTTCATTCTGCACTGCTCGTGCTTCTTTCTGCACCTCTGTTGCAAATGTATGCATCCCTCTTGCCTCTATCTGTACCCCTCTTCCGTCTTTCTGCACCTCTCTTGTCTCTGTCTGCACACCTGTTCCCTCTTTCTGCACCCCTTTTGCCTGTTTCTGCAACTCTCTTGCCACTTTCTGCAGTTCTTGTGCCTCCTTCTGCACCTCTGTTTCAAATGTATGCATCCCTCTTGCCTCTATCTGCACCTCTCTTCTGTCTTTCTGCATCTCTCTTGCCTCTGTCTGCACACCTGTTCCCTCCTTCTGCACCCCTTTTGCCTGTTTCTGCAACTCTCTTGCCACTTTCTGTAGTTCTGTTGCCTCCTTCTGCACCACAGTTGCTTCTTTCTGCACTTCTCTTGCTTCTTTCTGTACCTCTCTTGCTTCTTTCTGCACTCATCTTGCCTCTTTCTGCACCCCTCCTCCCTCTTTCTGCACCTCTCTTGCCTCTTTCTATACATCTGTTGCTTCTTTCTGCACTTCTTTGGCCTCTTTCTGCACCTCTCTTGCTTCTTTCTGCATCCCTGTTGTCTCTTTGTGCACTCGTCTTCCCTCTTTCTGTATCCCTCTTGCCTCTTTCTGCACCCATGTTCCCTCTTTCTGCACCTTTCCTGCCTGTTTCTGCACCTCTCTTGCCTCTTTCTGCACCTGTTGCTTCTTTCTGCACTTTTATTGCCTCTTTCTACACCCCTTTTGCCTCTTTCAGCACCTCTGTTGCTTCTTTCTGCAATTCTCTTGCATCTTTCTGCACCCCTATTGCCTCTTTCTGTACCCCTCTTGCCTCTTTGTGAACCTCTCCTTCCTCTTTCTGCACCTCTCTTGCCTTTTTCTGCAGTTCCCTTCCCTTTCTGTAGCTCTTTTGCTTCTTTCTGTACTTCTCTTGACCCTTTCTGCACCCCTCTTGCCTCTTTCTGCACCTCTGTTGGTTCTTTCTGCACTGCTCTTGCTTCCTTCTGCATCTCTTTTGCAAATTTCTGTATCCCTCTTGCCTCTTTCTGCACCCCTGTTTCCTCTTTCTGCACCTTTCCTGCCTCTTTCTGTACCTATCTTGCCTCTTTCTGCACCTCTGTTGCTTCTTTCTGCAACTCTCTTGCCACTTTCTGCAGTTCTTTTGCCTCCTTCTGCACCTCTGTTGCAAATTCATGCATCCCTCTTGCCTCTATCTGCACCTCTCTTCTGTCTTTCTGCATCTCTCTTGCCTCTGTCTGCACACCTGTTCCCTCTTTCTGCACCCCTTTTGCCTGTTTCTGCAACTCTCTTGCCACTTTCTGCAGTTCTTTTGCCTCCTTCTGCACCACAGTTGATTCTTTCTGCACTTCTCTTGCTTCTTTCTGTACCTCTCTTGCTTCTTTCTGCACTCATCTTGCCTCTTTCTGCACCCCTCCTCCCTCTTTCTTCACCTCTCTTGCCTCTTTCTATACAACTGTTGCTTCTTTCTGCACTTCTTTGGCCTCTTTCTGCACCTCTCTTGCTTCTTTCTGCATCCCTGTTGTCTCTTTGTGCACTCGTCTTCCCTCTTTCTGTATCCTCTTGCCTCTTTCTGCACCCATGTTCCCTCTTTCTGCACCTTTCCTGCCTGTTTCTGCACCTCTCTTGCCTCTTTCTGCACCTGTTGCTTCTTTCTGCACTTTTCTTGCCTCTTTCTGCACCCCTTTTGCCTCTTTCAGCACCTCTTGTTGCTTCTTTCTGCAATTCTCTTGCATCTTTCTGCACCCCTATTGCCTCTTTCTGTACCCCTCTTGCCTCTTTGTGAACCTCTCCTTCCTCTTTCTGCACCTCTCTTGCCTTTTTCTGCAGTTCCCTTCCCTTTCTGTAGCTCTTTTGCTTCTTTCTGTACTTCTCTTGACCCTTTCTGCACCCCTCTTGCCTCTTTCTGCACCTCTGTTGGTTCTTTCTGCACTGCTCTTGCTTCCTTCTGCACCTCTTTTGCAAATTTCTGTATCCCTCTTGCCTCTTTCTGCACCCCTGTTTCCTCTTTCTGCACCTTTCCTGCCTCTTTCTGTACCTATCTTGCCTCTTTCTGCACCTCTGTTGCTTCTTTCTGCAGTTCTCTTGCCTCTTTCTGCACCCCTCTTGCCTCTTTCAGCACCTCTGTTGCTTCTTTTTCCACTTGTCTTGCTTCTTTCTGCACCCCTCTTGCCTGTTTCTGTACCCCTCTTGCCTCTTTGTGCACCTCTCCTTCCTCTTTCTGCACCTCTCATGCCTTTTTCTGCAGTTGTTTTGCCTCTTTCTGCACCATTTTGCTTCTTTCTGCACTTCTCTTGCCTCTTTCTGTACCTCTCTTCCCTCTTTCTGCACCTCTGTTGGTTCATTCTGCACTGCTCGTGCTTCTTTCTGCACCTCTGTTGCAAATTTATGCATCCCTCTTGCCTCTATCTGCACCCCTCTTCCGTCTTTCTGCACCTCTCTTGCCTCTGTCTGCACACCTGTTCCCTCTTTCTGCACCCCTTTTGCCTGTTTCTGCAACTCTCTTGCCACTTTCTGCAGTTCTTTTGCCTCCTTCTGCACCTCTGTTGCAAATGTATGCATCCCTCTTGCCTCTATCTGCACCTCTCTTCTGTCTTTCTGCATCTCTCTTGCCTATGTCTGCACACCTTTTCACTCTTTCTGCACCCCTTTTGCCTGTTTCTGCAACTCTCTTGCCACTTTCTGCACCTGTTCCCTCTTTATGCACCTTTCCTGCCTGTTTCTGCACCTCTCTTGCCTCTTTCTGCACCTGTTGCTTCTTTCTGCACTTTTCTTGCCTCTTTCTACACCCCTTTTGCCTCTTTCAGCACCTCTGTTGCTTCTTTCTGCAATTCTCTTGCATCTTTCTGCACCCCTATTGCCTCTTTCTGTACCCCTCTTGCCTCTTTGTGAACCTCTCCTTCCTCTTTCTGCATCTCTCTTGCCTTTTTCTGCAGTTCCCTTCCCTTTCTGCAGCTCTTTTGCTTCTTTCTGTACTTCTCTTGACCCTTTCTGCACCCCTCTTGCCTCTTTCTGCACCTCTGTTGGTTCTTTCTGCACTGCTCTTGCTTCTTTCTGCACCTCTTTTGCAAATTTCTGTATCCCTCTTGCCTCTTTCTGCACCCCTGTTTCCTCTTTCTGCACCTTTCCTGCACCTTTCCTGCCTCTTTCTGTACCTATCTTGCCTCTTTCTGCACCTCTGTTGCTTCTTTCTGCAGTTCTCTTGCCTCTTTCTGCACCCCTCTTGCCTCTTTCAGCACCTCTGTTGCTTCTTTTTCCACTTGTCTTGCTTCTTTCTGCACCCCTCTTGCCTGTTTCTATACCCCTCTTGCCTCTTTGTGCACCTCTCCTTCCTCTTTCTGCACCTCTCATGCCTTTTTCTGCAGTTGTTTTGCCTCTTTCTGCACCATTTTGCTTCTTTCTGCACTTCTCTTGCCTCTTTCTGTACCTCTCTTCCCTCTTTCTGCACCTCTGTTGGTTCATTCTGCACTGCTCGTGCTTCTTTCTGCACCTCTGTTGCAAATGTATGCATCCCTCTTGCCTCTATCTGTACCCCTCTTCCGTCTTTCTGCACCTCTCTTGCCTCTGTCTGCACACCTGTTCCCTCTTTCTGCACCCCTTTTGCCTGTTTCTGCAACTCTCTTGCCACTTTCTGCAGTTCTTTTGCCTCCTTCTGCACCTCTGTTGCAAATGTATGCATCCCTCTTGCCTCTATCTGCACCTCTCTTCTGTCTTTCTGCATCTCTCTTGCCTCTGTCTGCACACCTGTTCCCTCTTTCTGCACCCCTTTTGCCTGTTTCTGCAACTCTCTTGCCACTTTCTGCAGTTCTGTTGCCTCCTTCTGCACCACAGTTGCTTCTTTCTGCACTTCTCTTGCTTCTTTCTGTACCTCTCTTGCTTCTTTCTGCACTCATCTTGCCTCTTTCTGCACCCCTCCTCCCTCTTTCTGCACCTCTCTTGCCTCTTTCTATACATCTGTTGCTTCTTTCTGCACTTCTTTGGCCTCTTTCTGCACCTCTCTTGCTTCTTTCTGCATCCCTGTTGTCTCTTTGTGCACTCGTCTTCCCTCTTTCTGTATCCCTCTTGCCTCTTTCTGCACCCATGTTCCCTCTTTCTGCACCTTTCCTGCCTGTTTCTGCACCTCTCTTGCCTCTTTCTGCACCTGTTGCTTCTTTCTGCACTTTTATTGCCTCTTTCTACACCCCTTTTGCCTCTTTCAGCACCTCTGTTGCTTCTTTCTGCAATTCTCTTGCATCTTTCTGCACCCCTATTGCCTCTTTCTGTACCCCTCTTGCCTCTTTGTGAACCTCTCCTTCCTCTTTCTGCACCTCTCTTGCCTTTTTCTGCAGTTCCCTTCCCTTTCTGTAGCTCTTTTGCTTCTTTCTGTACTTCTCTTGACCCTTTCTGCACCCCTCTTGCCTCTTTCTGCACCTCTGTTGGTTCTTTCTGCACTGCTCTTGCTTCCTTCTGCACCTCTTTTGCAAATTTCTGTATCCCTCTTGCCTCTTTCTGCACCCTTGTTTCCTCTTTCTGCACCTTTCCTGCCTCTTTCTGTACCTATCTTGCCTCTTTCTGCACCTCTGTTGCTTCTTTCTGCAGTTCTCTTTGCCTCTTTCTGCACCCCTCTTGCCTCTTTCAGCACCTCTGTTGCTTCTTTTTCCACTTGTCTTGCTTCTTTCTGCACCCCTCTTGCCTGTTTCTGTACCCCTCTTGCCTCTTTGTGCACCTCTCCTTCCTCTTTCTGCACCTCTCATGCCTTTTTCTGCAGTTGTTTTGCCTCTTTCTGCACCATTTTGCTTCTTTCTGCACTTCTCTTGCCTCTTTCTGTACCTCTCTTCCCTCTTTCTGCACCTCTGTTGGTTCATTCTGCACTGCTCTGTGCTTCTTTCTGCACCTCTGTTGCAAATTTATGCATCCCTCTTGCCTCTATCTGCACCCTCTTCCGTCTTTCTGCACCTCTCTTGCCTCTGTCTGCACACCTGTTCCCTCTTTCTGCACCCCTTTAGCCTGTTTCTGCAACTCTCTTGCCACTTTCTGCAGTTCTTTTGCCTCCTTCTGCACCTCTGTTGCAAATGTATGCATCCCTCTTGCCTCTATCTGCACCTCTCTTCTGTCTTTCTGCATCTCTCTTGCCTATGTCTGCACACCTTTTCCCTCTTTCTGTACCCCTTTTGCCTGTTTCTGCAACTCTCTTGCCACTTTCTGCAGTTCTTTTGCCTCCTTCTGCACCACAGTTGCTTCTTTCTGCACTTCTCTTGCTTCTTTCTGTACCTCTCTTGCTTCTTTCTGCACTCATCTTGCCTCTTTCTGCACCCCTCCTCCCTCTTTCTGCACCTCTCTTGCCTCTTTCTATACATCTGTTGCTTCTTTCTGCACTTCTTTGGCCTCTTTCTGCACCTCTCTTGCTTCTTTCTGCATCCCTGTTGTCTCTTTGTGCACCTCGTCTTCCCTCTTTCTGTACCTCTCTTGCTTCTTTCTGCACTTCTCTTGCTTCTTTCTGCACCTCTCTTGCTTCTTTATGCACTGTTCTTCTCTTTTTTGCATCCCTCTTGCCTCTTTCTGCAGTTCTCTTGCCATTTTCTGCACCTCTCTTGCCTCTTTCTGCACCTCACTTGCCTCTTTCTGTACTTCTCTTGCTTCTTTCTACACCTCTGTTGCTTCTTTCAGCAATTCTCTTGCCCCTTTCTGCACTTCTCTTGCTTGTTTCTGCACCTCTCTTGCATCTTTCTGTACCTCTCTCTGCCTCTTTCTGCATCTCACTTGCTTCTTTCTGTACCCCTCTTGCCTCTTGCTGCACCCGTCTCCCCTCTTTCTGCACCTCTCTTTCCTCTTTCTGCACCCTCTGTTCCCTCTTTCTGCACCTTTCCTGCCTGTTTCTGCACCTCTCTTGCCTCTTTCTATACCTCTGTTGCTTCTTTCTGCACTTCTATTGCTCTTTCTGCACCCTTCACACCTCTTTCAGCAACCTCTGTTGCTTCTTTCTGTCCTTCTCTTCCATCTTTCTGTACACCTCCTGCCTCTTTCTGTACCTCTCTTGCCTCATTGTGCACCTCTCCTACCTCTCTGCACCCCTCTTGCTTCTTTTTGCACCTCTGTTGGTTCTTTCTTCACTGCTCTTGCTTCTTTATGCACCTCACTAGCCTCTTTCTATACCTCTGTTGCTTCTTTCTGCATCTCACTTGCTTCTTTCTGTACCCCTCTTGCCTCTTGCTGCACCCCTCTCCCCTCTTTCTGCACCTCTCTTGCCTATTTCTGCACCCTCTGTTCCCTCTTTCTGTACCTTTCCTGCCTGTTTCTGCACCTCTCTTGCCTCTTTCTGTACCTCTGTTGCTTCTTTCTGCACTTCTCTTGCTCTTTCTGCACCCTTCGCGCCTCTTTCAGCAACCTTTGTTGCTTCATTCTGCACTTCTCTTCCTTCTTTCTGTACCCCTCCTGCCTCTTTCTGTACCTCTCTTGCCTCTTTGTGCACCTCTCCTACCTCTCTGCACCCCTCTTGCTTCTTTTTGTGCCTCTGTTGGTTCTTTCTGCACTGCTCTTCCTTCTTTCTGCACCTCACTTGCCTCTTTCTGCACTTACCTTGCTTCTTTCTACACCTCTGTTGCTTCTTTCAGCAATTCTCTTGCCTCTTTCTGCACTTCCCTTGCTTGTTTCTGAACCTCTCTTGCGTCTTTCTGTACCTCTGTTACCTCTTTCTGCATCTTACTTGCTTCTTTCTGCACCCCTCTTGCCTTTTTCTGCATCCCTTTTCCTTCTTTCTGCACCTCTCTTGCCTCTTTTTGCACCCCTGTTCCCTCTTTCTGCACCTTTTCTGCCTGTTTCTGCACCTCTCTTGCCTCTTTCTGTACCTCTGTTGCTTCTTTCTGCACTTCTCTTGCCTCTTTCTGCACCCTTCGTGCCTATTTCAGCACCTCTGTTGCTTCTTTCTGCACTTCTCTTCCTTCTTTCTGGACCCCTCCTGCCTCTTTTTGTACCTTTCTTGCTCTTTGTGCCTCTGTTGGTTCTTTCTGCACTGCTCTTGCTTCTTTCTGCACCTCACTTGCCTCTTTCTGCACTTACCTTGCTTCTTTCTACACCTCTGTTGCTTCTTTCAGCAATTCTCTTGCCTCTTTCTGCACTTCCCTTGCTTGTTTAAGAACCTTTCTTGCATCTTTCTGTACCTCTGTTGCCTCTTTCTGCATCTCACTTGCTTCTTTCTGCACCCCTCTTGCCTTTTTCTGCATCCCTTTTCCCTCTTTCTGCACCTCTCTTGCCTCATTCTGCACCCCTGTTCCCTCTTTCTGCACCTCTGCTGCCTGTTTCTGCACCTCTCTTGCCTCTTTCTGTACCTCTGTTGCTTCTTTCTGCACCTCTCCTACCTCTTTCTGTACCCCTGTTGCCTCTTTTTGCACCTCTGTTAGTTCTTTCTGCACTGCTTTTGCTTCTTTCTGCACCTCTTTCGCAAATGTCTGCATCCCTCATGCCTCTTTCTGCACCCCTTTTCCCTTTTTCTCCATCTCTCTTGCTTTTTTCTGCACTTCTCTTGCTTCTTTCTGCATTGCTTCTGCTTCTTTCTGCACCTCTCTTGTAAATTTCTGTATCCCTCTTACCTCTTTCTGCACCCCTGTTCCCTCTTTCTGTACCTTTCTTGCCTGTTTCTGCACCTCTCTTGCCTCTTTCGGCACCTCTGTTGCTTCTTTCTCCACTTCTCTTGCCTCTTTAGGTACATCTGTGGCTTCTTTCTGCACTGCTCTTGCTTCTTTCTGCACCCCTCTTGCCTCTTTCTGTACCCCTTTTGCCTCTTTGGGCACCTCTCCTGCCTCCTTCTGCACCTCTCTTGCCTTTTAATGCAGGTCTCTTGCCTCTTTCTGCACCTTTCTTGCTTCTTTCAGTACTTTTCTTGCCTCTTCTCTGTACCCCTCGTGCCTCTTTCTGCACCTCTGCTGGTTCTTTCTGCACTGCTCCTGCTTCTTTTTCACCTCTGTTGCAAATTTCTGCATCCCTCTTGCCTCTTGCCTCTGTCTGCACACCTGTTCACTCTTTCTGCACCCCTATTGCCTGTTTCTGCAACTCTCTTGCCTCTTTCTGCAGTTCTCTTGCCTCCTTCTGCACCTCACTTGCCTCTTTCTGCACTTTCCTTGCTTCTTTCTACACCCTTCTTCCCTTTTTCTGTATATCTCTTGCCTCTTTCTGCACCTCTCTTGCCTCATTCTGCACATCTCTTGGTTCTTTCTGCACTGCTCTTGCCTCTTTCTGTATCCTCTCTTGCCTCATTGTGCACCTCTTTTGCTTCTTTCTGCACTTCTCTCTCCTCTTTCTGCACCCCTCTTGCTTCTTTCTGCACCTCTGTTGCTTCTTTCTGCACTTCTATTGCCTCTTTCTGCACCTCTCTTGCTTCTTATTGCACCCCTCTTGTCTCTTTCTGCACCCCTATTGTCTCTTTCTGCCCTCTTCTCTCTTTCTGCACCTCTCTTGCTTCTTTCTGCACTTCTCTTGCTTCTTTCTGCACATCTCTTGTTTCTTTCTGCACCCTTCTTGCCTTTTTTGCATCCCTCTTGCCTCTTTCTGCTGTTCCCTTGCCATTTTCTGCACCTCTCTTGCCTCTTTCTACACCTCACTTGCCTCTTTCTGCACTTCTTGTGCTACTTTTTACACCTCTGTTTCTTCTTTCAGCAATTCTCTTGCCTCTTTCTGCACTTCCCTTGCTTGTTTCTGAACCTCTCTTGCGTCTTTCTGTACCTCTGTTACCTCTTTCTGCATCTCACTTGCTTCTTTCTGCACCCCTCTTGCCTTTTTTGCACCCCTCTTGCCTATTTCTGCATCCTTTCTTCCCTCTTTCTGCACCTCTCTTGCCTCTTTCTGCACCCCTGTTCCCTCTTTCTGCACCTTTCCTGCCTGTTTCTGCACCTCTCTTGCCTCTTTCTGTACCTCTGTTGCTTCTTTCTGCACTTCTCTTGCCTCTTTCTGCACCCTTCGTGCCTATTTCAGCACCTCTGTTGCTTCTTTCTGCACTTCTCTTCCTTCTTTCTGGACTCCTCCTGCCTCTTTTTGTACCTTTCTTGCTCTTTTGTGCCTCTGTTGGTTCTTTCTGCACTGCTCTTGCTTCTTTTTGCACCTCACTTGCCTCTTTCTGCACTTACCTTGCTTCTTTCTACACCTCTGTTGCTTCTTTCAGCAATTCTCTTGCCTCTTTCTGCA
The DNA here is from genome assembly GCA_963921515.1 of Calotriton arnoldi. Classification (NCBI taxonomy): domain Eukaryota; kingdom Metazoa; phylum Chordata; class Amphibia; order Caudata; family Salamandridae; genus Calotriton; species Calotriton arnoldi. The sequence continues at coordinate 142,231 of CAWUFW010017832.1, forward strand.
CTTCCCTTGCTTGTTTCTGAACCTCTCTTGCGTCTTTCTGTACCTCTGTTGCCTCTTTCTGCATCTCACTTGCTTCTTTCTGCACCCCTATTGCCCTTTTTCTGCATCCATTTCCCTCTTTCTGCACCTCTCTTGCCTCTTTTTGCACCCCTGTTCCCTCTTTCTGCACCTTTCCTGCCTGTTTCTGCACCTCTCTTGCCTCTTTCTGTACCTCTGTTGCTTCTTTCTGCACCTCTCCTACCTCTTTCTGTACCCCTGTTGCCTCTTTTTGCACCTCTGTTAGTTCTTTCTGCACTGCTTTTGCTTCTTTCTGCACCTCTTTTGCAAATTTCTGCATCCCTCATGCCTCTTTCTGCACCCCTTTCCCTTTTTCTCCATCTCTCTTGCTTCTTTCTGCACTTCTCTTGCTTCTTTCTGCACTGCTTCTGCTTCTTTCTGCACCTCTCTTGTAAATTTCTGTATCCCTCTTACCTCTTTCTGCACCCCTGTCCCTCTTATTGTACCTTTCTTGCCTGTTTCTGCACGTCTCTTGCCTCTTTCGGCACCTCTGTTGCTTCTTTCTCCACTTCTCTTGCCTCTTTCAGGCACATCTGTGGCTTCTTTCTGCACTGCTCTTGCTTCTTTCTGCACCCCTCTTGCCTCTTTCTGTACCCCTTTTGCCTCTTTGTGCACCTCTCCTGCCTCCTTCTGCACCTCTCTTGCCTTTTTATGCAGGTCTCTTGCCTCTTTCTGCACCTCTCTTGCTTCTTTCAGTACTTTTCTTGCCTCTTTCTGTACCCCTCGTGCCTCTTTCTGCACCTCTGCTGGTTCTTTCTGCACTGCTCCTGCTTCTTTTTTCACCTCTGTTGCAAATTTCTGCATCCCTCTGTGAGAAGTTGGCCTGGTATATGCTGTCCACTATTTATAGTGGGCACCTTGCATCAGTCCAAACAACCCCTTATTGGAGATAGGTTAAAGACAACCTTTATTGAAAGCTATCCTATTGGTAGCTATGGAGAGCAGCCTTCAGGCTAAGTCTTGAAGGAATGTAAAGCAGCTTGTTTTACCAGCCTATAATCTCTTGAGTGACCAAATGAAAGAGGACCACACCAGGTATATATTCAAAATATATGTATTTATTGCTAAACACACCCCTCTAGTCTCTTTATGAGGCTAGAGTTCGAAGTACATAAGTTATAAGTTAGTTATCAACAGTAATAGCACAAATACACGTTTGAGCCCTAGGGGCGTACCAAACCATATACCAATAAAGTGGTATAAGAACCACGACTGAGCTAGACACTGGGCCTAGAGCCTGTAGAAGTGCTTGGACCACAAGGAACCACCCAAGGTAGTGACACAGGGGACCCACGGGGACGTGTGCAGTGTGAGGACACAGCCGCGAATCGCCGTTGACTTGTATGGGTAAAGTCGCGGTTGGACTTTTAGAGAAAAGGGACACTTAGAGGAGGACTTGGAGCAAACCCTTTTAGAACTGGGTCATTCTAGAGTCTATACCCACGGGAGCACCAGAGTACTCGTGTTACCTCACCCAGGGAAGCCGGGTGCATAGGTGTCTTTCGGGGTCGGGTTTCGTCGTCGTTTTCAATGGCGATCTGCTGCAAAGTGCTGCTGGCGGCCAAGTCGAAAGTGTTCGGGTGGATCCAAAGGTGGATCGAAGATCTGAAGAACCTGAAAGCAGAGGGGACAGAGTCTGGGTCACTAGCCAGTGACCAGGAAGGCGATGAGCGGATGCCCACCGATGTCGAGTGCTTCAGGTAGGTTGACGGTCGCCTTGACTCTTCAGCCACGAGGTCCAGGAGGCGTCGACGACAACTAGGAGCTGGATTCGAGCTGTCCCACGACGTCTGTCGATTGCTGAGGTGTCGGCGACCAGATTGGACCCAACAAGCCTTGGCAACGGCAAGTCTCGTGGAAATAGAAGAAGGATGGTGGTGTAGACCAGCAAGGTCTGAGGGACTCACCCAGCGAGGGTAAGTCAGGGCACGCCTGGAGCAACCAGGGAAGCCTAAGCAGAAGAAGATTGGCCTTCGGGAGGGCCCACTAGCCAATGGACTAGCAACTGTGAAGGAGCCTCAAGTGGACGCACTTGGAGCTGGCTCACGGGACACTCGTGGAGTGGAGGCCAGTGATCTTCAGTGCAGTCGGTGCTGGAGGCGGGGGATACTCGGAGCCCAAAGCACAATTTTGTGGGAGCCCAGGAAGAGGATGCACTTGCAAATGTGCTTGGTGTCCAGGGGTCACGGTTCCACGTTACCCACGACAGCTATGGGCCTCAGCTTTGCTGGGGACTCAGGGAAGCCTTGGGGAAGTCTGGAAATCCACCTCTGGTGATGCAAAGACTTCGGCGTCCGGCGGGAGCTTCAGCGATGCAGACCGGACAATTGCTTCTTTGGTGCCTGCCAAGCAGGGAGTCACTCCTTGACCCCAAGGGAGATGCTTCAGTCCTCTAATCTTAAAGTAGAGCGTTGAAGGTCCAGGATTCTGTGTCAGAGTTTCGTCCAGGTAAATCTAAAGTCCTAAGGACTGGGGTCCCATACTTATACTAAGATAGGGGGTTGGACATACTCTGGGGACCCACCTATGGGAGGGTCAGGACAGAGGGGTGGTTACACCCCTTTCCCTTTGTCCAGTTTCGTGCCAGAGCAGGGGCTGGAAGCCCCTGAGCCGGTTTGAACTGGGGTATGCACAGGGACACCAAATGTGCCCCCAATGCAGGACTTCAAAGCACCAGAGAGTGCTCCCGCCCAGCCCCAATACACACTATCCTGTCTGGGGAGGTGGTTACACCTCCCTGGGACAGGAAACCTATTGTCCAGGCCTCCCCTGCCGGAGTTTCGTCAGCAGCAGGAGGCCAGACTCGTGTCTGTGGCAGCGGCATCCATTTTGTGATGCCAGGGCTCTGGAAAGTCAGTACCGGGTATACCGGTGTGTACATGTCTCTCCCTCTAGAAGGGTGTACTACCCCCCCCGCCAGTTCTGGCGGGTCTCCTGCCAGAACTGGCGGGGGGTAGTATTCCAAGATGTTTGACACCAAACACAACATGTTTCCGTGCAGCCATCCCAAAGTTAGCATTTACCGCGAGGTTATAATGCGCTTAAGAGTATATGGTCAGGCTGCACTACAAACAGCATCAGAGAAGGGTCTCCGAACGCTGCAGAGGGGCCCTGCTCATGCAGGGGCACCCTCTTACATAGGAACCACGCACTCTGCCTTCAGGATTGATAAGGCCTGCCATAGGAGTGACTTATAGGTTTATATGTGTGTATGTATGTAGTGATATAGGTAGCCTATATCACAGTAAGGGAGTGCATGCACCACCTTACCCAGGCTGCAGTAGCAGACCTGTGGTGTCCTTTGGCTGGCCTTCCAGGGGTGGCACAATACATGCTTCAGCCCCTGGCAGGCCTCTGAGGTACCTATGCCCTGGGTACATAGTATACCATATACTAGGGACTTATAAGGGCACTCCAGATTCCAATCAGAGATGTGCCTAAGGCACATGGAAACCATTTTAGAGAGGAAGCAGCTAGGCTGGGGTTCTGATTAGCAGGGCCCCAGCCAGACTAAAGTCGAAAAACAGTGAAGCATCAGCAAAAAGTGGGGGTACCCATGTGAAGCAGATCCTACTCTCCTACACCCTCTTGCCTCTGTCTGCACATCTGTTCACTCTTTCTGCACCCCTATTGCCTGTTTCTGCAACTCTCTTGCCTCTTTCTGCAGTTCTCTTGCCCCCTTCTGCACCTCACTTGCCTCTTTCTGCACTTCTCTTGCTTCTTTCTGCACCCTTCTTCCCTTTTTCTGCATATCTCCTGCCTCTTTCTGCACCTCTCTTGCCTCATTCTGCACATCTCTTGGTTCTTTCTGCACTGCTCTTGGCTCTTTCTGTACCCCTCTTGCCTCTTTCTGCACCTCTTTTGCTTTTTTCTGCATGTCTCTCTCCTCTTTCTGCACCCCTCTTGCCTCTTTCTGCACCTCTGTTGCTTCTTTCTGCACTTCTATTGCCTCTTTCTGCACCTCTCTTGCTGCTTCTTGCACCCCTCTTGTCTCTCTCTGCACCCCTATTGTCTCTTTCTGCACTCTGCTTACTCTCTTTCTGCACCTCTCTTGCTTCTTTCTGCACTTCTCTTGCTTCTTTCTGCACATCTCTTGTTTCTTTCTGCACCCTTCTTGCCTTTTTTGCATCCCTCTTGCCTCTTTCTGCTGTTCTCTTGCCATTTTCTGCACCTCTCTTGCCTCTTTCTGCACTTCACTTGCCTCTTTCTGCACTTCTCCTGCTTCTTTCTACACCTCTCTCGCTTCTTTCAGCAATTCTCTTGCCTCTTTCTGCACTTCTCTTGCTTGTTTCTGCACCTCTCTTGCATCTTTCTGCACCTCTGTTGCCTCTTTCTGCACCTCACTTGCTTCTTTCTGCACCCCTCTTGCCTCTTTCTACACCCCTCTTTTCTCTTTCTACAACTCTCTTGCCTCTTTCTGCACTCTTGTTCCCTCTTTCTGCACCTTTCCTGCCTGTTTCTGCACCTCTCTTGCCTCTTTCTGTACCCCTCTTGCCTCTTTCTGCACCCCTCCTCCCTCTTTCTGCACCTCTCTTGCCTCTTTTTGTACCCCTGTTCCATCTTTCTACACCCTTCCTACCTGTTTCTGTACCTCTCTTGCCTCTTTCTGTACCTCTGTTTCTTCTTTCTGCACTTCTCTTGCTCTTTTCTGCACCCTTCGCTGCCTCTTTCTAGCACCTCTGTTGCTTCTTTCTGCACTCTCTATGCCTTCTTTCTGCACACTCTCTCTGCCTCTTTCTGTACCTCTCTTGCCTCTTTCTGCACCTCTCTTACCTCTTTCTGCACCTCTCCTGCCTCTTTCTGCACCTCTCTTGCTTCTTTCTGCACTGCTGTTACTTCTTTCTGCACCTCTTTTGTAAATTTCTGTATCCCTCTTGCCTTTCTGCATCCCTCTTCCCTATTTCCTCCACCTCTCTTGCTTCTTTCTGCACTGCTCTTGCTTCTTTCTGCACCTCTCTTGCAACTTTCTGTATTCCTCTTACCTCTTTCTGCACCCCGTTCCCTCTTTCTGCACCTCTCTTGCCTCTTTCAGCACCTCTGTTGCTTCTTTCTGCACTTCTCTTGCTTCTCTCTGCACCCCTCTTGCCTTTTTCTGCAGTTCTCTTGCCTCTTTCTGCACCTCTTTTGCTTTTTTTTGCACTTTTCTTGCCTCTTTCTGTACCCCTCTTGCCTCTTTCTGCACCTCTCTTGGTTCTTTCTGCACTGCTCTTGCTTCTTTTTGTACCTCTCTTGCAAATGTCTGCACCCCTCTTGCCTCTTTCTGCACCCCTCTTCCTTCTTTCTACAATTCTCTGGCCTCTGTCTGAACCCCTAGTTCCCTCTTTCTGCACCTCTTTTGTCTGTTTCTGCAACTCTCTTGCCTCTTTGTGCAGTTCTCTATGCCTCCTTCTGCACCTCTGTTGCCTCTTTCTGCACCTCTTGCCTCTTTCTGCACCCTCATGCCTCTTTCTGCACCCCTGTTGCTTCATTCTGCACTCCTTGCTTCTTTCCGCACCCTCTTGCCTCTTTCTGCACCCTTCTTCCCTCTTTGTGCATCTCTCTTGCCTCTTTCTGCACTTCTCTTTCCTCTTTCTGCACCCCTCGTGCCCCTTTCTGCACCTCTGTTGCTTCTTTCTGCACTTCTCTTGCTTTTTTCTGCATCTCTCTTGCTTTTTCTGCACCCCTCTTGCCTCTTTCTGCACATCTGTTGCTTCTTTCTGCACTTCTCTTGCTTCTACCTTTTGTACACAAATGTACAGAGTATGCTGTTTGAAATACAGGTATTCAAGTATTTGTATGTTTATTCTTATGTAACAGTCACTAGGTAAATGCAGAGACACACGCATGCATACCATCACAAACTTGGTCAGACAGTGACATGCTTAGGATTACTGTTTTATATTTGGTAGGCCTAACATTCTGAGCAGTCGATGAATATTGAACCTTCAAGAGAAAAGTGAGGTTTAAGACATCTTGGGAGACGGATTAGTGATTAGGCTACTTTGTATGAGTCTGTTGTAAGATGCAGTCAAAGTAGGCCTCTTTCTGCACCTCTGTTGATTCTTTCTGCACATCTCTTGCTTCTTTCTGCACCTTTCTTCCTCTTTCTGGACTTCTGTTGCCTCTTTATGCACTTCTCTTGCTTCTTTCTGAACCTTTCTTCCTCGTTCTGTACATGTCCTACCTATGTAGGCATAGTTAGAAATTAGCATATAAAAAACCTTAGAAATTCACTGAAAAAGCAGAGGTTTCAAGGAAGTTATAGTTAGAAATTAGCATTTAAAAACCTTTGAAATTCACTGAAAAAACCATAGGTTTCAGGGACGTTATAGTTAGAAATTATCATTTAAGAAACCTTAGAAATTCACTGAAAAAACCACAGGTTTCAGGGATGTTATAGTTAGTTGGACATTTCACTCGTACATAACCAGAGAAATTCGGCTGTTATAGTTAGTTGAGCTAACTATAACTCGCGCCCCCGCGATGCACTGCTGATGACGTCACATATTACGTCACTCATGACATGGTCAGTGACATCACTGATGAAATCACTAATGGCATCTCAAATGACATCACTGATGACATCATACCCGTGATCATCTGATGTACCTCCTCACACCCTAATATAACCTTTGATACTCCCCCTCTAAAATACAGACTACCATTCTCGAAATTATAGACACATCAATACCAGTGAGTACATACCCACTGACTGATTCCTAGGTCTACACAAACATCCATTCACTCACCCATACAGTCACTCATCAATACAGCCACTATCATATGCACTCATATACCTATACAGACACTCACACACTGCCACTCACCCATAGAGTTACTCACGCACCTAGTCAGTCATGCAAAGAATCAATCACACTCCCATTTACTCACCTATACAGTTATACACACACCACCTCACTTATTCATACAGATACTAACACATACTTACTCTCTTATACAATCAATGACACAAGCACACACTCATCCATACAGCCACTCTCACAATCACTCACTCTCACATATAGTCATTTATAAAGTCCAACACTCACATATACTGCCTTTCACATATGTAGTTACTCACACATGTTCCACTGAGACATCCATCCATTCACTCACCAACATACCCATACACACACACCACCCATACAGCTCTTCACAGATGCACTCTTAAACCCATACACCCAGTGAATCACCCACTCACACATCTATGCACAGAGTCACCCACCCACACAGACACTCAGGCACCCATACCGATTCTCAGACAAACAATCAATAACCCATAAAGACATTCATGTAAGTACTCACCAACCTATGCAGCTGCTTACACACCTACTGACAGACTGATACAGACATTCACACAGTTTAGTCACTAACCCATGCATTCAGTAAGACACGTTTATTCACTCACTTAGACAGTCACTCACGCCTACTAAATCATCTATTCAGACACTCATACACCCACTCATTCTTCAATACACCTTGGCATATATATATATATATATTCACTGAAAAAACCATAGGTTTCAGGGACGTTATAGTTAGTTGGACATTTCACTCATACAAAACCATAGAAATTCTACCATTATAGTTAGTTCAGCTAACTATAACTCGCGCCCCGCAATGCACTGCTGATGACGTCACATATTACATCATTCATGACATGGTCAGTGACATCACTGATGACATCACTGATGACATCTCAAATGACATCACTGATGACATCACTGATGACATCATCCAGTGGATGTAGCTTTCTTTAAAATTTAAATATGTATTATATATATACCAAGCTGTATTAAAGAATGAATGGATGTATAAGTGTCTGGATGGAGGATTTAGTAGGTGTGTGACTGACTGTTTAAGTGAATGATTAAATGTATCTTACTGAATACATGGGTTAGTGTCTAAAGTGTGTTAATGTCTGTATCACTCTGTCTGTTGTTGTGTATAGCTGCTGCACTCGGTTGGTCAGTAGCTACATCAATGTCTACATGGGTTATTGATTAGTTGCCTGCAAGTATTTGTATAAGAGACTGAGTGTGTGTGTGGTTGGGTGGGGTGTGTGACTCTGTGCATAGATGTGTGAGTGGTTGATTGACAGGGTGTATGAGTTTAAGAGTGCATGTGGAAACAGTTGTATGGGTGGGTAAGTGTGTATATGGGCATCTTGGTGAGTGAATCGATGTCTCAGTGCACATGTCCAACTAAGTACATATATAAAAGGCAGTGTATGTGAGAGTTGGTGTATAGAAATGACTATACGTGAGAGTCAGTGATTGTTAGAGTGGCTGTATGTATGAGTGTATACTTGTATTAGTGATTATATAAGAGACTAAGTATGCGTTACTATCTGTATGAATAAATGAGGTGGTGTGTGTATAACTGTGTAGGTGAGTAAATGGAACTGTGATTGATTCTTTTGCATGAGTGACTAGGTTGAGTACATAACTGACTAGGATGAGTGCTGGTGTGTCAATAGTCTATATAGGTGTATGAGTGCATTTGATAGTGTTCTATTGATCAGTGACTGCATGTATGAGTGATTGTATGGGTGAATGGGTAGATGTGTGTCTAGACCTAGGAATCACTGAGTGGGTATGTAGTAACTGGTATTAGTGTGTCAATGGTATCGAAAATGGTAGTCTGTATTTTATAGTGAGTGTATCAAAGGTTATATTAGTGTGTGACGGGTACATCAGATTGTCACATGGATGATGTCATCAGTGATGTCATTTGAGATGTCATCAGTGATGTCATCAGTGATGTCACTGACCATGTCATGAATGATGTAATATGTGATGTCATCAGCAGTGCATTGCGGAGCGCGAGTTATAGTTAGCTGAACTAACTATAACGGTGGAATTTCTATGGTTTTGTATGAGTGAAATGTCCAACTAACTATAACGTCCCTGAAACCTATGGTTTTTCAGTGAATTTCTAAGGTTTTGAAATGCTAATTTCTAACTATAACGTGCCTGAAACCTATGGTTTTTCAGTGAATTTCAAAGGTTTTTAAATGCCAATTTCTAACTATAACGTGCTTGAAACCTATGGTTTTTCAGTGAATTTCAAAGGTTTTTAAATACTAATTTCTATCTATAACGTCCCTGAAACGTATGGTTTTTCAGTGAATTTCAATGTTTTTTTAATGCTAACTTCTAATTATAATGTTTATTTAACCTATAGTTTTTTCCGACACCCAAGAAGGACACAACACCCACTGCCACAACCCTCAGGACCTCCCCCGTACCACCCCTCTCCCTACAGTAATTTTTTTAATTTGTTATTTAAACTATATAATGTTTTCTTGCTTTTTAAATATTAAACAACTACATACAGTATGAAAAGGAGCCCAGCCCAGAGCCACATCTGAAGACCAACACATGTCATAGACCTACTGATCAAGCAGCTCTGACACCCAAGAATGCCACAACACCCACCACCACCCCCAGGCCCCCCCCCCTCTACCACCGAGGCAGCGCAGAGCAAGACAGCAAACTTTCCGAAAACAGCATGGCCCCTCCGCCACACAATAGCTGAATATTGGGACAGGTGTGAACAAACTATATGTGAAGGAAGCAATTCACCCATGTTTAACAATGCACACAATGCAAAGTGTAGCGGTGATGTGCTGGACACATCTCAGTATGCAGAACACACACCTCTCCATGTGCACAAATACTACTGGTGCTTGTAGTGTTGTGGACAGTGGACCTAACCATGTTACGTCAAACACTAGGGAAGATCTCAGTCATGTAGCTGTGTCGTCCCCCTGTAAGCATAAGCGTAACCGGAGTGGGCTGGTCCGACGTACGCCACTTCAGCGTAGGAGTGTGAATAAATAGGCCAGAGCTCTGGGCGTGGTTCACTTGTGGGAAGGCCAAAGCGTCTGCCAGGGCGGCGCCCCTCACCCTGCCATGAGGCTGCCAACATGACCGCCAGCCTCCTCAGCCGATCGCTGGCTTCCGCCACACAGGCCCCCAGCGGCACAGCACTGCGGACTTATGTCTGTACAAACTACTGCCTTCGACATACACTGCGGACAGCAAGGCTCACAATTCAGATCGAGTCGCGATTGCAGATGACGCAGTCCCGTAGGCAAGAGACATTGCTGAAGTCAACAACACATGGCTGTGGGCCCTTGCTGACCACTGCCTCCGGCCTACACTGCGGTCAGTAGGGCTCACAATTCAGATGGAGTCGAGATTGCAGATGACGCAGTCCAGTAGGCAAGAGACATTGCTCAAGACAACAACACGTGCCTGTGGGCCCTTCCTCACCGCTGCCTCCTGCCTCCACTGCGGTGAGTAGGGCTCACAATTCAGAGCGACTCGCGATTGCAGATGACGCAGTCCAGTAGGCAACAGACATTGCTACCAGTGCGGCCAGCCCGGACCACGCATCATCGCTGACTGCGCACACGCTAAGTGCTTCATGTACCACTAACTCTGTGCAGCTCAAGTCAACGCCACGTGGCTGTGGGCCCTTGATGACCGCTGCCTCCGGCCTACAATACGGTTAGCAGGGCTAACAATTCAAGATTAGTGCCGATTCTAATTGTGTAAGAGAGTATAATCGGTTAAGAAGACTGTATGCTCCCAATCTGTGCAGCTCAAGTCAACGTCACGTGGCTGTGGGCCCTTGCTGACCGCTACCTCTGGCCTACACTGCGGTCATCAGGGCTCACAATTAAAATTAAGTCTTGATTCATTAATTACAGAGTCCAGTAGGCAAGTAATTATCACAGGCCTAAAATCTACATAATATCCTTTTAGTATCCCTGCTTCAAGAACTTTTTTATATCAGTTATAGCTTTAGTACAATCACCAGATTCATCTTCAAGTGCAAACGAACACTCATTAGCAGTCTACACTGCGGGCAGCAGAGCTCGCAATTCGAATTTTGGACACGTGGTGCCACTAACCCTGTTCAACACAAGCCGCGACACGTGGTGCCACTAACCCTGTTCAACACAAGCCGGGACACGTGGTGCCACTAACCCTGTTCAACACAAGCCGATCCCACATGTGGAACTGTGTCCTGACTCCTGAATGGCAGTGACCCCAACTCGTGGCAGCGACCACAGCACCAGACTCCTTCGATTAGTGAGGCGTATTTGCATATGGAAGGCCGGCGACACGTGGTGCCACTGAACCTGAACTACGCAGGCCGGTGGGGCCACCAACCTATGCACATGGCTGTGGGCCCTTGCTCACCGCTGCCTCTGGCCTACACTGCGGTCAGCAGGGCTCACAATTCAGATACAGTCACGATTGCAGATGACGCAGTCCAGTAGGCAAGAGACGTTGCTTCCAGTGCGGCCCGTCCGCACCAAGCAGCATCACAGGCTCATACATTCTCAATGCTTCTGGTGCCACTAACTGTGCACCTCAACTCAATGCCACGTGGCTATGGGCCCTTGATGACCGCTACCTCTGGCCTACACTGCGGTCATCAGGGCTCACAATTAAAATTAAGTCTTGATTCATTAATTACAGAGTCCAATAGGCAAGTAACTATCACAGGCCTAAAACCTACATAATATCCTTTTAGTATCCTTGCTTCAAGAACTTTTTTTATATCAGTTATAGCTTTAGTACAATCACCAAATTCATCTTCAAGTGCAAACGCACACTCATTAGCAGTCTACACTGTGGGCAGCAGAGCTCGCAATTCGAATTTTGGACACGTGGTGCCACTTTCCCTGTTCAACACAACCCGCCACACGTGGTGCCACTAACCCTGTTCAACACAAGCCGGCGACACATGTGTAACTGTGTCCTGAGTCCTGAATGGCAGTGACCACAAGTCAGTGGCAGCGACCACAGCACCAGACTCCCTTCGATCAGTGAGGCATATTTCCATATGGAAGGCCGGCAACACGTGGTGCCACTAACCCTGTTCAACACAAGTCAATCCCACATGTGTAACTGTGTCCTGAGTCCTGAATGGCAGTGACACCAAGACCGTGGCAGCAACCACAGCACCAGACTCCCTTCGATCAGTGAGGCATATTTCCATATGGAAGGCCGGCGGCACGTGGTGCCACTAACCCTGTTCAACACAAGCCGATCCCACATGTGTAAATGTGTCCTGAGTCCTGAATAGCAGTGACCCCTACTCTGTGAGAGAACCACAGCAGCAGACTCCCTTCGATTAGTGAGGCGTATTTGCATATGGAAGGGCGGCGACACATGGCGCCACTAACCCTGTTCAACACAAGCCGATCCCACATGTGTAACTGTGTCCTGAGTCCTGAATGGCAGTGACCCCAACTCCGTGAGAGAACCACAGCAGCAGACTCCCTTCGATTAGTGAGGCGTATTTGCATATGGAAGGCCGGCGACACATGGTGCCACTAACCCTGTTCAACACAAGCCAATCCCACATGTGTAACTGTGTCCTGAGTCCTGAATGGCAGTGACCCCAAGTCCGTGGCAGCAACCACAGCACCACACTCCCTTCGATCTGTGAGGCATATTTCCATATGGAAGGCCGGCAACACGTGGTGCCACTAACCCTGTTCAACACAAGCCGATCCCACATGTGTAACTGTGTCCTGAGTCCTGAATGGCAGTGACCCCAAGTCCGTGGCAGCAACCACACCACCAGACTCCCTTCGATCAGTGAGGCATATTTCCATATGGAAGGCCGGCAACACGTGGTGCCACTAACCCTGTTCAACACAAGCCGATCTCACATGTGTAACAGTGTCCTGAGTCCTGAATGGCAGTGACCCCAAGTCCGTGGCAGCGACCACAGCACCAGACTCCCTTCGATTAGTGACAGGTATTTGCATATGGAAGGCCGGCGACACGTGGTGCCACTGAACCTGAACTACGCAGGCCGGTGGGGCCACCAACCTATGCACGTGGCTGTGGGCCCTTGCTCACCGCTACCTCTGGCCTACACTACGGTCAGCAGGCCTCACAATTCACATAGAGTCCCGATTGCACATGACGCAGACCAGTAGGCAAGACACATTGCTCCCAGTGCGGCCCGTCCGCACCAAGCATCATCACAGGCTCATTCAGTCTCAATGCTTCTGGTGCCACTAACTGTGCACCTCAACTCAACACCACGTGGCTATGGGCCCTTGCTGACCGCTACCTCTGGCCTACACTGCGGTCATCAGGGCTCACAATTAAAATTATTTCTTGATTCATTAACTACAGAGTCCAGTAGGCAAGTAACTATCACAGTCCTAAACCCTACATAATATCCTTTTAGTATCCTTGCTTCAAGAACTTTTTTATATCAGTTATAGTTTAGTACAATCACCAAATTCATCTTCAAGTGCAAACGAACACTCAATAGCAGTCTACACTGCGGGCAGCAAGCTCGCAATTCGATTTTTAAATGCTAATTTCTAACAAGAAGTTTGTACTCAGAAAATACAACACTTCGTCAGTGTATTCTATACTTATTTCATCTTTTCATGATACACCTACACTGCGGTCAGTAGGGCTCACAATTAAAATTAAGTATTGATTCATTAATTACAGAGTCCACTAGGCAAGTAACTATCACAGGCCTAAAATCTACATAATATCCTTTTAGTATTCTTTCTTCAAGAACATTTTTTATATCAGTTATAGCTTTAGTACAATCACCAAATTCATTTTCAAGTGCAAACGAACACTCATTAGCAATCTACACTGCGGGCAGCAGAGCTCGCAATTCCAACTTTGGACACATGGTGCCACTAACCCTGTTCAACTCAAGCCACGACACGTGGTGCCAGTAACCCTGTTCAACACAAGCCTGCGACATATGGTACCACTAACCCTGTTCAACGCAAGCCGCGACACGTGGTGCCACTAACCCTGTTCAACACAAGCCGGCGACATGTGGTGCCACTAGACCTGTTCAACACAAGCCAATCCTACATGTGGAACTGTGTCCTGAGTCCTGAATGGCAGTGACCCCAAGTCCGTGGCAGCGACCACAGCACCAGACTCCCTTTGGTTAGTGAGGCATATTTCCATATGCAAGGCCGGCGACACGTGGTGCCACTAACCCTGTACAACACAAGGCACGACACGTGGTGCCACTAACCCTGTTCAATACAAGCCGATCCCACATGTGGAACTGTGTCCTGAGTCCTGAATGGCAGTGACCCCAACTTCGTGGCAGCGACCACAGCACCAGACTCCCTTCAATTTTATTTGTTGTTGTTTTCTTTAAATAAAATGTTTTATATGTAAACCTATACATGACTAAGATTCTTGTTTGTCCAACTGCACAGGGACACTTCCGGGCCCAAGAAGGTTGTTGGGGGTATGTTGGTAGTGTGGCAAGAGGGTGCGTTACCTGCTGATGTGGGGAGAGGCAGCGTGAAAGGGGTATCTCTTACAGAAAGAACTCCGATATGTTTTCAGAAATGCCTCGGACAGATGGCAGCTGACGGACTGAATCACAAAATGGTTTTTCAATGCTTATGTAGTGTGAGTTATGAACAGTTCGCACCCAGGCTCGCAGAGGACAACTGCGGCCCGTCCGCTCGACTCACACACGCAGTACTACGACCCCGTCCGCTCCCAAAGGAACAGCAGCATAGTACCTCGCAGAGGTACAGGCACAGTAGCGTACTGGCTCGCAAACATAGAGAGCTGCGAGCCAACGGGCTGGCTTCTAACGGCATAGCTGCGAAGTGGTGATGTTGGGCAGACGGAGCGTGAAAGAGTTATCTCGCAGAAACAGAGCTCCGGTATATTAAATGCCCCCGAGACCTTTCTTTTATATTTTCACTCCATGCGAGAAAGCGCGCTTTCTGGACCAAGACCCTTCTCCCTGCCAAATTTGGCGTAATTCCGTTCAGCAGTTTGACCTGTAGCCTTGTCTAAAGTTTCCTATGGAAAATCCATTGAGAAAACACGTTTTCACACCCCCCACATAGCTACCTGTCGCAGGCGTTCTCGCTGTTGGTGTGCAGGTCAGTGGTCTAGTAGTCAACATGTCACGGCCACTCCCTGAGGGCAGGTTTGCACACACACCACACCCATCCGGCACATGCGTCACAGGCAATGTGACCACGCAAATATAATGGATCCACAACGTCTCATCCTTTATTGCCGGTGGTGACTGGATGGCGGACGCTCCACGGGTCGCAATCATAAAGACTCATGAAAAGTTGCGCAGAGGGTTAGTCGCACCCTGAGCTCTATGGCCGTCAGGGGCCTACTACCACGTGGTGCGGACTTGAGTTCCACAGGGTTATTGCCACCCGAAGCTGATGTGGCCATCACGGGCCTACCACCACGTGGCGCAGACTTGAGTTGCACAGGGTTACTGCCACCCAAAGCTAATGTGGCCGTCAGGGGCCTACCACCACGTGGCGCGAACTTGAGTTGCACAGGGTTAGTGCCACCCGAAGCTGATGTGGCCGTCAGGGGCCTTCGACCACGTGGCGCGGACTTGAGTTGCTCAGGGTTAGTCGCACCCTAAATTGTATGGCCGTCAGCTGACTTGCGTTGCTCAGGGTTAGCGGCACCAAAAGCTGATGAGGTCTCTGCCATTGATGACTCAGGACTCAGCGACATGTGTGAGATCTGCCGGGCCGCAGAGAAGCTGATGTGGTCTCTGCCATTCATGACTCAGGACTCAGCGACATCTGTGAGATCTGCCGGGCCGCGGAGCTTTGACGGGCACATGGAGTGCCCACTGGTAGACAGTTCGGTGGCAGCAGGTAATTATTTGGTCATGGATGCGCAGGGGCGGCAGTATCTCTCTCTCTCTCGCACTTCCCTCTCTTCACTCTCTCTCGCTCTCTTCCTTCCTTTTCTTCTCTTTCTCTTTCTCTATCTCCCTTCTCCCTTTCTCACTCCCTTTCTTTCCTTCCCTCTCTGGCTTTTTTTTTCCTTCTCTGTGTCTCACTCCTTTGATATGCGCATTACACACGTCCTTATTTTGTTCTTTATTTTCCAGGCTGTGTCAGTCGACATTCATGGTCCCGACAGGAGTCTTCCGCCTTGTTGTTTTGTGTTCAGTTTGTTAAATTTAGTTTATCCTTTATATATACGCTTACGAAAAAATAAAGTTTGATAAAAAATAAATAAATAAATAAAGTTTTTGGTTGTTACTTAAGTGCCCTGTGACTCTTTCTCATTCTTATTACTGTTATTTTGTGGTGTCCACCATGGTGTTAAATTTTGGGGCAGTTATCACGGGAATACTGGTGATGTCTGCAGTTTGCACCAGCTTCTGAATAGTGTGTTATATTTATCTCAACTTTAGTTGCATTAAAGTGCTGATAATGAAATGCAGAGTAGGCATTCCCATGCAAAAAGACACGAGGTGCACCTTTGCGATTTATTCTAAATACTAAAATCCTGTATTGAATTGCACAGTGGTAGTGAGTGCACTTACAGTGTACACACAAAATCAATGAAGAAATGTCATTGTATTTATATTGATTGGAAATAGTGGGTCAGGTGCTGGATCTTGACGGGATACACTGCCCAGTTCGTTTATTTTTCTGTACACGAAAAAATCACATCACAACTTTGACAACAACTGCGATGCAAAACAAATTCGGCGATAAGCCGCGTTAGCACTCAGGGATTTTACACCTGCTTTCTGCTGGTGTTAAGCAGGACGACTACCTGCAGCATGAAAGGGAACACAGCCAAGAGCCACACCGAAACACCCACAGGTGCCATACAGTCAATGAGCATGATACACGGATACCCATGAGGTCCACAACACTCATCGCAACAACCCCAGGACCGCCAACGCTCCCCGAACCCGCATCTGAGCAAGTGTGTCCATGTGGTCATTGTGTTAGCATGATAGGCACCGGCCCTGCAACATCACAGTGTCAGTGGACGTCACCATGTCACGTCAGCGTTGGCAGTGAGCCTGGACATGTAGCTACGCACGCATCCTCCTGCATGCACAAGCGGCGTGTGCTGGTCCGGCGTACACAGGTCAGCACAGGGGTCTGCCTATCCGGCAAGGGGAACGGGGTGTCTCGGACATGTCTGTGTTCAGGAAGTGCGGTAAGTGTGTCTCTGTGTTCTGGTGTGGCCGCCACAAGGGCCGCAGCAGTCGATGTTGTACAGTGGCATGCACCATCTCCAAACTGCAGTCTCACCGTGTGGTTGGAATGCCGCAGGACAAGCGCGAATAGGCATTACAATGGTGTGCCGTAGGAATGCACGGGATACAACAGTGCACCGTACAAAAGTGTGGGGCCTCGTGGGAGGGAGGAGCAGCTGTTTGGCAACGTAACACACAGTGAACCTGCCCATGTGCCACATGCTGGGCATCTCATCCATGATGACCAGGGTCGCAGACATCCCACAACACCCACGACCGGCCTTTGTACACATCCTGTATGAATGCAGCTGGAGAACTTACTGTAGGGATGAAAGGTTCTTTGTCTGAGCTATCTTGCAGTAGCACATCTGCTGCTCCGAGAAGGAACTTGCAAGTGGCCAGCCCCCCCTGACAGATACGATAATATTTGCATCCGTCTCCCACACTACGCACTGCCCGATTTGAGAACAATGAGTACACATCCCACACTCAAAAGTCCTTCGTCGTAGTTAGTGTGAAATGGCCTTCACACGTGTTCCCACCACACCCCTGCCCTGCACCCATTGCACACAGACCCAGCTCATTGCACCAAGCTGTGCCATTTCATCCACAAGACTGGCACACGGCAAGCCAGTGCAGCTACAAGCAGAGCCACTGACGCAATGGCAGAGCATCCCGAACACATGGTCGACTCCATGCACGTCCACCTATACCTTGCACGTCTGCTGCATGTCCTGGGTGCACTGCCTTTGGCAGTACTGCGGATCACTTACCGGCTGTGCTTCCACATTGCGGGCGTCACCTGCGTTCAACCTGTATTGCAATGTCTCACGTGCCTATCCGAGTGGTGCATGGACGTGTGCCTCTCCAACGAGTGGGTAGCTGACATGGATTACGACAGGTGTGTGCGCCACCTGTTGGCCCACGACCAGGACTGTCATGGTGATGCCCGTTTATGGCATGCATGGATGTTTGGCATGCATGCTGGGAACTGGGCCTGGGAGATTGCACGTGTCGTAGTATGCAGTGAGCAAATTGACCCACTTCCCGATTCTGCTTTGGTGCACATTGGGTACAGTGGTTGGAGTCAGCACATCTGTCCCGGTCAGCTGATGGATTGATCGACGACATGTCAAATATGGTGGCCAACCATCACTCATTAGAGATAGTGGCTTACGCAGCTGCACTCGCGTTCATGGACGAGTGACAAGGTACCTCCAACCACAACTCGATGTGCCACATTGCACGTGTCCCTCCGCATCATTGCACGTTGTACATCTGGTCATATGTCCCAAAATGACAGTGGACATGGCTGCATTGGCGTCGAATCATGTCCGAAGCGCGGACAACCAACGCTGCTTGACACTGACGTGTGTTGGTGATGGACTACCCCGAGGTGAACATGGACATTTTCCTACGTTCCTTATTCAGCCATGCTGCTGCATTTCTCTGCATATCGTGAGACTACTCTTGGCCGTACTGACAGGCACTTTTTTTTATAAAGTTTCCACATTTTCACTTGTCTCCAAATGTGTAGTGTCTTCATTTGTATGCCAATGTGTGTGTCACGGACTCTCTGGCTGCCTGCCATACGTGAATTGCTACCCCATCTGGACTGTGGGTTTGTACTTATGCGTTCTCATGTGCCTGTTTCGTACCGACGCTTTTGGGCGCTTATCCGCCTCAGGCGAGTGCATTTGTGTCCTGTGTTCGATTGTGCAAATCTTTGTGTTTGGACAACATTGTGTTGGATGTTGGTGTACTCTGCTTCCTATGTGTGTGTGCTGCATTGTGTGTGAGATGTCCCTTCATGTGAGCTTTTGTTCACCCTTCTCCCTTTCCGGCAGTGTGGTTTTCATTTCTATGATTGTTCAGTGGTGTGATGTTGGCGGGTTGTGTGACTTGTGCTCCTTGTTGGTGTGTTTCATTTTGGCCATGGTTTGTCTATAGTTGTGCTGTACTTAATTGTGCATGTGTACCATTGTGGCCATCTTCTCCCGTCCCCCCACTCCCTGCTTCTTCCTCTTCCTGCTACTGTTGTGTCTGTAATTTTGTTGCTCCACACATAAATACATGTAATGAACAAATTAGAATAGTTCCTTGATTCTTTTAGGTTTCAAAACTTCTCTCTATTGTTTTTTTAATTTTCCATATAAACAGTTTTTTAATATTCAAGGACACATAGAAGTCAGAAGTGCAACGTATTCTATCAACACACTTTCTAGAACATTCTACAACACGTGCAGGTTAAAAGTTCATCAATTTTTTTAAACCTAACGATATTTTTGCAACATTTTCTCGAACATTTAACGGCACGTGCAGGTTAAAAGTTCACGATTGTTTTAAGTTCGAACAGTGCCTTCCAAATGCAAGTAGCAGGTGTGGTTGAGTTGAGCAAATTTTATCCTATGATATGTACTCACGTTTAAACTACTTTTTCTTAACCAATCACAAAGATGCTTTTCCACCAAACGAATGTGCACCTACTTTTAAAAAACAATGCTTTTCATCTCCCAATCAGGTATCGTTTTGTATGGCAAAAAAAAGTAGTTCCCCATCTTTAAACATATCTCTTATTCTACGAACGGACTGCATGAGCTACAGACATCTATCCATTCCTCCCAGCCATACCTTCAAAATGCTAGTGTGGATTGTAGGACATAGCTATGTTTTCTGGTGCAAGAGGTATGCAGAAAAGAGACGTATTGACTTAGACCTAGGTTTACAAAATGTGGACATTAAATGGTTTGGACAAAGAGGATTGAAGTGGCACCAATTGTTGCCTTTGGTTAAAACCTGTTTGCATCTCCAACACCCTGACCTCATGATTGTGCACTGTGGTGGAAACGACCTAGGCACATTGACTGGGGTAGGTTTGGAAATGCTAATGAAGGACACCTTTCGACAATTGATATTGCTTTTGCCTCAAACTGTCTTTGTATATTCCAATATATGCCAAAGACAGAAGTGGAAATGGTCAAACCAATTTTGTCCTCAGATTTAAAAATCTAGGAAGAATGTCAACAAAGCTGTGTCTGCATACCTCAGAGACCATAGAATGGGGTTGGTCTACAACAATAACATACGTTTTCATATGGCTTATATCTACAGAAGTGATGGAGTACACTTCACAGATCAGGGAAATCGAGTTTTTCTGAATAACCTGAAGCTGTGCATCCGCACTTATATGTAGCTCCAACTAATAAACACAAGGGCTCTTTTTAGAGCCGCCTTATATTCCCAATATCGGTTCGCAGAGTGACAGCTGAGTTCCGGCTAGCACAGGAAGACCTGCGGGCCGTCGAGCAGCCTCCCAGAGGGACACCTGCGGCCCGTGGACTCAGCTCGCACAGGGAGAGCTACGGGCTGTCGGCTCGGCTCGCACAGTGTGAGCTACGGGCCGTCGGCTCGCAAACGCACACTAGTGTGCTAGCTCGCACAGGGAGAGCTCCGGTCTAACTTGCAAAGGGACACCAATGGGCCAACCGCCCTGCTAGCAGACACACACCTATCACCTAACGGACTCACTCGGATATGTACAGCTAGGGACACGACGGCTCACAGACGCACAGCTGCAAGCCGACAGACTGCTACTGTTTTATGCTTTAGGGTAGTACAGTGGTGTTTGGGTAGTGTAGGGGGTTGTGCTGGGGGTAGTATTTTAGGGTTTAGGGTAGTGCAGTGGTGTTTGGGTAAGGGGTCGTGCTGGGGGTAGATTTAGGGTTTAGGGTAGTGCACTGGTGTTTGGGTAGTGTAGGGGATTGTGCTGGGGTAGTGTTTTCGAGTTTACGACAGTGCAGTGGTGTTTGGGTAGTCTTTGGGTAGTGTAGGGGGTCATGCCGACAGACTCACTCACAGAGCTCCGAGCCGACGGACGGGCTTCTAAAGACATAGCCGCGACCTGGTGATATGAGGAGAGGCAGCCTGAAAGGCATATCTCACACAGACACAGATGCCAGTGTTGCCTCGCAGAGGTAAAACTACGAACCCAATGGCTTCTACATGGAGAGATGCGAGCTGACGGAGTAAATCACAAAATGGCTGCCAACACTTCCTGGTTTCAACCTTTCACAGCCAATAAGCCGCAAGCTGCTGCTTGTAACCCCTCAGTCAATTACATGTCAGAATTCTCAAATATCGATATCTGTAAAATTTGATATTTCTCAAAAACTACTGAACGGATTTACACCATTTAAACAAAAGCGTGCTTTCTGGACCATCACCTTTCTCCCTGCGAAATTTGGCATAATTCCGTTCAGCAGTTTCACCTGTAGTCTTCTGTAAAGTTTTGTATGGAAATTGCATGGAGAAAACACGTTTTAGGACCCTCTTTTTCTCAGCCCCTCCTACACCATTCACCCCCAAACTTTCAATATAAGAGCTAATCCAAAAGAGAAACTTTTGGATGATTTCATAAAGATTCGTCAAACGACGCCAAAGTTACAAGCACATACAAGGCTCCAGAAGGGGGGCCACACAACCCACTCCCAACATAAGTGAAGCCCCGGGCCTGCGCGGACCCCAGTGGCCCCCGCCACCCCTGCGAGCCCCTGCTATTATTTTTTAAGAAATACCCCGCAACCTAGCCCACCCAAGGCCCAAGACATTTGTGCCGGCACGGTGATTCCACTCATAAATATGTGGAAAATGTGGTTTTTTTCAGCTAAATTTGAGGTTTGCAGGGCATTCTGGGTAGGAAAACGTTGGGGGATCCACGCAAGCCATACCTCATTGGACTCCCCAGGGTGTCTAGTTTTCAGAAAAGTGTGGGTTTGGTAGGTTTCCCTGGATGGCGGTGAGCCCAGGCCCAAAACCCCAGGTGACCCCCCTAAAACCAGGTAGTTTTGTTATAGGTAATTTTGAAGTCTCCACAGTACGATTTGGGCCATTTCCTGTTGCAGCCACTATACCTACCCACACAAGTGAGGTACCATTTTTATCGGGAGACCTGGTGGAACGCTGGGTGGGAGGAAATTTGTGGATCCATGCAGATTCCAGAACTCTCCCACACAGAAATTTGAGAAAAAAGTGATTTTTTCTGCAAAATTTGAGGTTTGCAGGGGATTCTGGGTAGGAAAATGTTGGGGGACCCACGCAAGCCATACCTCGCTGGACTCCCCCGCGTGTCTAGTTTTCAGAAATGTGTGGGTCTGGTAGGTTTCCCTAGATGGCCGCCGAGCCCGGGGCCGAAAACTCATGGGACCCCACTTGCAAAACCAGGTTGTTTTACGATAGGTAATTTTGATGTCGCCTCAATACGTTTTGGGCCCTTGCCTGTCGCGGGTGCTTGACCCACCCATGCAAGTGAGGTACCATTTTTATCGGGAGACCTTGGGGAACGCTGGGTGGGAGGACATTTGTGGATCCACGCAGATTCCAGAACTTTCCCACACAGAAATTTGAGAAAAAAGTGATTTTTTTCAGCTAAATTTGAGCTTTGCAGGGGATTCTGGGTAGGAAAATGTTGGGGGACCCACGCAAGCCATACCTCGCTGGACTCCCCCGGGTGTCTAGTTTTCATAAATGTGTGGGTTTGGTAGGTTTTCCTAGATGGCCGCCGAGCCCGGGGCCAAAAACTCATGGGACCCCCCTTGCAAAACCAGGTTGTTTTGTGATAGGTAATTTAGATGTCGCCTCAATAGGTTTTGGGCCCTTGCCTGTCACGGGTACTTGACCCACCCAAACAAGTGAGGTACCATTTTTCTTGGAAGACTTTGGGGAACGCAGTGATTGGAATTTTGTGGATCCACGCAGATTCCAGAACTTTCCACCACAGAAATGTGAGGAAAATGTGGTTTTTTTTGACAATTTTTTAGGTTTGCAAGGGACTCTGGGTAACAGAACCTGGTGAGAGCCAGTCAAGTCACCCCATCCTGGATTCCCCTGGGTGTCTAATTTTCAAAACTGTATAGGTTTGCTTGGTTTCCCTAGGTGCCGGCAGAGCTTGGGTTCAAAATCTACAGCTAGGCACTTTACAAAAAAGGGTCCGTTTTCACTGTGAAAATGTGGTGTGTCCACGTTGCGTTTTGGGCCGTTTCCTGTCATGGGCACTAGGCTGACCCACACAAGTGAGGTACCATTTTTCTCAGAAGACTTTGGGGAACGCGGGGTGGGTGGAATTATGTGGATCCACGCAGATTCCAGAGCTTTCCACCACAGAAATGTGAGGAAAATGTGTTTGTTTTGACAAATTTTTAGGTTTGCAAGGGACTATGGGTAACAGAACCTGGTGAGAGCCAGTCAAGTCACCCCATCCTGGATTCCCCTGGGTGTCTAATTTTCAAAACTGTATAGGTTTTCTTGGTTTCCCTAGGTGCCGGCAGAGCTAGGGTTCAAAATTTACAGCGAGGCACTTTTGAAAAAAAGGGTCCGTTTTCACTGTGAAAATGTGGTGTGTCCATGTTGCGTTTTGGGCTGTTTCCTGTCGCGGGCACTAGGCCTACCCACACAAGTGAGGTACCATTTTTCTCGAAAGACTTTGGGAAACGAGGGGTGGGTGGAATTTTGTGGATCCACGCAGATTCCAGAACTTTCCACCAAAAAATTATGAGGAAAATGTGTGTTTTTAAAAAGATTTTTAGGTTTGCAAGGGATTCTAGGTAACAGAACCTGGTGAGAGCCAGTCAAGTTACCCCATCCTGGATTTCCCTGGGTGTCTAGTTTTCAAAAATGTATAGGTTTGCTAGGTTTCCCTAGGTGCCGGCAGAGCTAGGGTTCAAAATCTACTGCTTGGCACTTTGCAAAAAAAGAGTCAGTTTTCACTGTGAAAATGTGGTGTGTCCACGTTGCATTTTGGGCCATTTCCTGTCGCGGGCACTAGGCCTACCCACACAAGTGAGGTAATATTTTTCTTGAAAGACTTTGGGGAACGCGGGGTGGGTAGAATTTTGTGTATCCATGCCAGATTCCAGAACTTTCCACCACAGAAATGTGAGGAAAATGTGTTTTTTTTTACAAATGTTTAGGTTTGCAAGGGATTCTGGGTACCAGAACCTGGTGAGATCCAGTCAAGTCACCCCATCCTGGATCCCCCTGGGTGTCTAGTTTTAAAAAATGTATAGGTTTGCTAGGTTTCCCTAGGTGCCGGCAGAGCTAGGGTTCAAAATCTACAGCTAGGCACTTTGCAAAAAAAGGGTCCATTTTCACTGTGAAAATGTGGTGTGTCCACGTTGCGTTTTGGGCCATTTCCTGTTGCGGGCACTATGCCTACCCAAACAAGTGAGGTACCATGTTTCTCTGAAGACTTTGGGAAACGCGGGTGGGTGGAATTTTGTGGATCCACGCAGATTCCAGAACTTTCCACCACAGAAATGTGAGGAAAATGTGTTTTCTTTGACAAATATTTAGGTTTGCAAGGGATTCTGGGTACCAGAACCTGGTGAAAGCCAGTCAAGTCACCCCATCCTGGATTCCCCTGGGTGTCTAGTTTTCAAAAATGTATAGGTTTGCTAGGTTTCCCGAGATGCCGGCAGAGCTAGGGTTCAAAATCTACAGTTAGGCACTTTTTAAAAAAAGGATCCGTTTTAACTGTGAAAATGATGTGTGTCCACGTTGCGTTTTGGGCCGTTTCCTGTCGCAGGCACTAGGCCTACCAACACAAATGAGGTACCATTTTTCTCGGAAGACTTTGGGGAAGGTGGGGTGGGTGGAATTTGGTGGATCCACGCAGATTCCAGAACTTTCCACCACAGAAATGTGAGGAAAATGTGGTTTTTTGACAAATGTTTAGGTTTGCAAGGGATTCTGGGTACCAGAACCTGGTGAGAGCCAGTCAAGTCACCCCATCCTGGATTTCGCTGGGTGTCCAGTTTTCAAAAATGTATAGGTTTGCTAGGTTGCCCTAGGTGCCGGCAGAGCTAGGGTTCAAAATCTACAGCTAGGCACTTTGCAAAAAAGGGTCCATTTTCACTGTGAAAATGTGGTGTGTCCACGTTGCGTTTTGGGCTGTTTCCTATCGCGGGCACTAGGCCTACCCACACAAGTGAGGTACCATTTTTCTTGGAATACTTTGGGGAACACAGGGTGTGTGGAATTTTGTGGATCCTCGCACATTCCAGAACTTTCCACCACAGAAATGTGAGAAAAATGTGCGTTTTTTGACAAACTTTCAGGTTTGCAAGGGGTTCTGGGTAACAGAACCTGGTGAGAGCCAGTCAAGTTACCCCATCCTGGATTTCCCTGGGTGTCTAGTTTTAAAAAATGTACAGGTTTGCTAGGTTTACCTAGGTGCCGGCAGAGCTAGGGTCAAAATCTACAGCTAGGCACTTTGCAAAAAGGGTCCATTTTCACTGTGAAAATGTGGTGTGTCCACGTTGCGTTTTGGGCTGTTTCCTGTCGCGGGCACTAGGCCTACCCACACAAGTGAGGTACCATTTTTATCAGGGGACTTAGGGTAATACAGAATTGTAGAGCAACTGTTATTACCTATTGACTTTCGATGCATTTCTGCCTTCCAAATGAAAGACAATGTGTAAAAAGAAGTCATTTTGAAAAATGACCTATAATTCTCATGCTAGTATGGGTACTCACAATTTCAGAAATGTGCAAATATCTACTGTTTCTAAACTCTATATTTTGTTCCAATTTCAGAAATACATAGGTGTCTTTCATACCGATTTTTCCATGTATATATTTTCCCAAATTAATTGCTATATACCTGGCACATAATGAAAAAACATTGCAAGACGCTGCTCAGTTATTGGCTCTGGGTTCATCGAGTTCTTGGTGAACCTACAAGTCCTATATATCCCCACAACCAGAAAGGTCCAGCGGATGTAACGGTATATTGCTCTCAAACATCTGTCACAATTAGAAGAAGTTACAGGTGAAAACGTTGGCACAAATGGTTGTTTTTTTCAACTAATTTTTCCTATATTTCACTGTTAGTTTCTATAAAGAAACCTTGAAGGATCTACACAAATGACCCCTTGCTGAATTCAGAATTTTGTCTACTTTTCTAAAATGTATAGCTTTCTAGGATCCGTAATTGCTTTCATACCCATTTCTACCATTAACTGGAAGAAGGTTGAAAGCACAAACAATAGCAAAAATAGTCTATATCCCAGAAAAATGCCAAAACTGTGTTAAAAATGTGGGTTTTCAGACAAAAGTCTGTCAGTCCCTAAAAGCTGGGAAAATGGTGATTTAAGTCCCACAAACCCTTTGTTGATACCATTTGCAGTGAAAAAACCAGACACTTTCATTTGCAGCACTTTTTTCCCATTTTTCCCAAAAAAACCCAATACTTTGCTGTATTTTGGCTAATTTCTGGGTTTTCTCCAGGGTAATCCAAAAACCCTGGGTACCTTTAGAATCCCCATGATGTTGGAAGAAAAGGACACAAATTTGGCGTGGATACCTTATGTGGTCAAAAAGTTACAGGGCCCTAAGCGCGAACTACCCTAAATAGCCAAAAAAAGGCTTAGACAGGGGGGGGAAAGGCCTAGCAGCGAAGGGGTTTAGGCATTAGGTTTATATAGACTATAACTCCAGTCATACAGATAAATACATCCTGGTGGAAAAAATATTAAGTCTTTTTAACAAAGTGCCAACGTGTCTAAAAAAAATAAAAAATTCTAATAAGCCTAGCAGCCATGTTGTACAAATTTTATGAAAAGTACAAAACATTAGTACCTTTTGGATAAACTGCAAATGTGCCAAAAATATACTTATTTTTATATTCATGTAAACAATAATTCTTTTAGCAGCTAAATACGTACAGTAAATCATTCAGGATTACTTTCTCTGCCTATTCATGGACATTTTCGACAAAGTGCAAAGTATACCCAAAAATAATTTACCACATTCATCATTGATTAAGGCATTGTATTCATGCAGACCTTAGTCTAGATTTTTTTACCTCCTGATGTACATTCAAGTGCATTTTCCCAGAATAATAAAGGTCATTTCTTTTTTTTTTTCCACAATTTGCAACCGTGCCTCCAAATACATATATTCTGATGTTTCCAATAACCATATTATTCAATACTTAAATAATTAGATGTTTTTTATTTTTTATAGCATTTAAATAAAATGGATCTCTCCAGATTCCACTTTACATAAAAATCCTTTGGCAAGCTACCTGAAATAAAAATGATATTTTAAATATTGTTTTTTTCTAATGCTATCTTTATTAAAAACTAGTATTTCACTTTATCAGAGCTTATATTACTGCATTTTCTATTCCCTCCATAAACGTCCATGTTGCATCGAATCTTTTAACACTCCCTACCCTTCCTGCAAAAGCCTTCTCAAACTTCTTAGTTCGGCTCATCTTATTTTGACACTCTTGATAGGTTGGTACTCTAGTTGTCTTCCAATCCTGCAACAAGAGAGGCGATTGCCATAAATGATTCTGCCCCTTTTTCCAATGGTAAATTCTGCCTCTGCCTAAGAAAGCTAAAAAGTACCACACCCGCCGCTGGATCAATCTTTCTTTACAATCCTAAACTTGGAATCGCAAATATTTTGTCCCACAACCCCTCAACCATTGGACAGGTAAAAAAAAGTATGTATCCAGTCTCCTGCCCCTGGCTGATGACAATGAAAGCAACGATCCTCTACTTCTGGATACATTCTATGGAGGGCCTTATGAGTATAATATGCCATCAAGCGCAATAAAAAAGACATTCTTTTAAAGTTTGCAGCTCTCAAGGCCTTATTGCCTAATTGCGAGATTGCCTGCCACTCAACCTCGGAAAAAATGCATTGTGTTGTCAAGGTGATCTTTTTTAAAAACAAATTCACCAGATGGCATTCCCCTTGGCTCTGCAGTAGTCTGCACCAATAGCTAACCCCCCTTAGCTTTGACCTAAACAGGGCGGCAGTTATCGGGAAGAAAACTAAATTAGACTAAGAGCACCATTTTTCACTAAGTAGACGATCTGTTGGTATCCAAAAAAGAGCTTACACCTATCCCCAAACTTTGCTTGAAGGTCCTGCCAAGTTTTATACAATTCGCACTGACCAAAAAATGTCAGAGTTCTCTAAAGCCATTTGTGTTCCAATACCTTAACTGGCTATTTGGTATTTGTAGGCCAAGAACTTTTCACTCCTTAAGCTGTAAATATTCATATCCTGCAGACTGAACTCTTGCAGCATAAAATGCTTGAAGTCTTCCCCAATATTCCTGCAGTGTTTTATACCTCGTCTTTTTAGGAATTTTGGCAGTCTTTATAAATACCGGAAGTTATATCCTGCGACCTCCACCATCTTCTCCAAAAAGAAAGAATCCAGAGACCCTTTGGCATCTATTGATGGAACTAATATATCTATAAGGGAGGCTCCATAGTATGTACGTATATGAGGGAGTGCCAATCCACCCTGGTTAATATCTAACTGGAGTACTGAGATTTTAACTCTCAAGAGCTTTTTATTCCATATAAAGCATCAAAACAATGTCTACAGTTCTTTAAAATAAGTCATTCTAGATTTAATTCGTACATTAGAAAAAAGAAAAATCAACATGTGTAAAATAGACATTTTTATCATAGACACTGCCCTATTATGGTAAGAGCGAGAAGTGTCCATCTATCCAATAAGTCTTTGATCTTTTCATCATCATTTCATAATTTAGTTCATAAAGTTCTGTATAGCTATTTGTCACATTTATCCCTAAGCAGCTAATTAGATTGGAATTAGAAGCCTGTAGCTGAAAATCTAAAGGAAGAATATTAAAAGAGGTATTAAATAAAAGCAACTCTGCTTTTTTATGGTTAATTTTGTATCCATCAATTGATTGGAATTTCTCATATTTGCCAATGTAATTCTAATTAAGGTAGAGTAATAAGTCATCAGCAAAACGTTTAACCCCTTTCATGCCTTGGACGCAACTGTTACGTCCAAGGCTGTGGCGCTCCAGTGCCAAGGAGTAATGATTACATCCAAGACAGACTCTTTAGCAATCCTCTGCTGCAAACAGCGGAGGGATTTCCTTTTTTTTTTTTTTCAGCCTCCTGAGCTGGGGAAGCGGAGGCATTTGTTTTTTGCAGTGTAGTGACGATCAGTGCGCATGGCACACTGACATCACTGCACTGAAAGTGATAGTGAAATGAGCTAATCTGCTCATTTCACTTTCGCTGCCAACATGCTCCTTGGGCTATCTCAGCCCCCTGAGCACATAGGCAGACGGGAGAGGTACCATGTGAAAGGGGAAAATATTCCCTTTCCAGTGGTACCCTTCCCTAGTGGTTCCCTGCTTGGGGATCACCATAGGAGGGCGATCCCCCAGCTGGGATCCACCACTAGACACCAGGGAGAGGGGAGCGGACCATTGGGCAAAGGACTTTGCTCCCTTCATAATAATTTAGCAATTTTCAATATTTCTGCCTCTCTGGGGGGCAGATGGCCCCCATCGGGGGCAGAAAGCACACTAGACACCATGGATTCTTTTTCTTTTTTAAAGTTAGGGTTGGGGGCTGCCCTAAATGGGCATTATAATGCCCCACCCCTTCCAAACATTGGTATAGTCTTTCTGCCCCTCCTGGGGTGCAGATGGCAGCGATGGCCCCCAACCTGCCTTCCCGGGGGCAGAAACCCCACTAGATGCCAGGGAATAGTGCTTTTTATAGTAGAGGCATGCAAATGCCCCCACCCCCAACATAAAAGGGACTCTCTTTCTGTCCCCGTGGGAGGTAGATGAGGGTTATTTCCCTCAATCTGCCCGGGGGGGGCAGAAAGCCCACTTGACACCAGGGATTTAATATTTTTTTAGGTTAGGGGTGGGTGCTGCCCTAAATGGGCATTATAATGCCCCCACCCTGCCCCAAAATTTGTACAGCCTTACTGCCCCCCAGATCACAGATGGGGCAATAGCCCCCAATCTGCACTCCCGGGGGGACAGAAAGCCCACTAGGCACCAAGGATTATTGTTTTTTTATAATAGAGGAGGGGGATTGCCCACAATAGGCATGCCAATGCACCCACCCCAAAACAAAAGGGACAGTTTTTCTGCCCCCCGGGAGGTAGATGGGGTTATTACCCCGATCTGCCTCCCAGGGGGAACAGAAAGCCCACTAGACACCAGGGATTTGTTTTCCTATCTGAAAGAGGGGTGGGGGCTGCCCAGAATGGGCATACTAATGTCCCCACAATCCAAAACAAAAGGTACCGTCTTTCTGCCACCCCTTTAGGAAGATGGGGGTTAATACCTCTGATCTGACCCCCCCGGGGGGGCAGAAAGCCCATTAGACACCAGGAATTTTATTTTTATTATAAAAGGGGGACGGGGTTGCCCACATCCAGAATTATAAAAACAGAAGTCTGTCTGCCACCCCAGAGGGCAGATGAGGGTACTAGCCCCCGATGTGCCCCCTGGGGGGCAGAAAGGCCACTAGGCACCAAGGATGTTTTGTTTTGAATATGTAGGGGTGGGGGCTGCCCAAAATGGGCATGCCAATGCCCCCACCCCCTAACAAAAAGGGACAGTCTTTCTGCCTGCTTTTTGTGGGCAGGTGAGGGTTATTACCCCTGATCTGCCTTTGGGGGGCAGAAAGCCCACTAGACACCAAGGTTTATTAAAAAAAGATGAGTGTGGGCTGCCCATAATGGGCAATGCCAATGCTCCCTCCCCCAAAATAGCCTCAGTCTTTCTGCCCCCGAGGGCAGATGGGGGAAATAGCCCACTAGACACCAGAGTTATGTTTATGGGCAGGTCAGGAGCTGCCCTTTAGGCAAGGGTTGTGTTTTTGTGAACACATTTTGACTGCTTCTGCCCCCCACCTGATGGCAGATCAGCGATATTTTTAGGCTCATCTGCCACCACGGGGCAGAAAACCACTAGACACTAGCGAAAGTTTCTGTGTGTGTGTGAACTGGAGTTCGGCTGATGGTCTGTGTGTACTGGTGTTTGACTGTCTGCGTGAGAACCTGCATTTTGTTGGTGGTGTGTGTGGACTGTCGCTTGGCTGGTGATGTTCGTGGATGGCGTTTGGCTGGTGGTGTACATGGAATGCGCTTGGCTGGTGGTGTGCATGGATGGCGCTTGGCTGGCGGTGTGGCTTGCGTGAATTCTCCAGGGTTTTATTACCCAGAATCCCCAGCAGACCTTCAATTTAGCTAAAAAGTCACACTTTCCTCAAATTTCTGTGTGAATAAGTTTTGGGATCACTGTGCCAGCACAAATTTCCCACCACCCAGCATTCCCCTCTGTCTCCTGGTAAAAATTATACCTCACTTGTGTGGGTGCCCAAAGCAGAGAACCTAAAAACATATAAAATGAAAAACTGAGGGGCAACCAAAGTGGGTCCCAAAGGGCAGTTTTTTTATAAGTTAGTAGGCGGACTCTGCTTTGGGCACCCACACAAGTGAGGTATCATTTTTATCGGGAGACTGAGGTGAACACTGGGTGGTGGGAATTTTGTGCCAGGGCAGTGATCTCACACCCTTGGCACACAGAAACATGAGGAAAATTTGACTTTTAGCTAAATTTGAGGTCTGCAAGGGATTCTGGATAAGAAAACTTTGGAAGATCCATGAACGCCACACATCTCTGGACTCCCCCTGGCGTCTAATTTTCAGAAATGTCTGGGTTTAGTAGGGTTCCTTTGATGGCCGCCCAGCCAAAACCAAAAATGCAGGTGCCCCTAATCTATCACAAAACAACCTGTTTTTGCAAAGGGAACTCCTGCGCTTTTGTGGAGGCACCAAAAATGATTGATCACAAAACAACCTGGTTTTGTGACTGGGTCATCTGCATTTTTGGTCCCAGACTCAGCGGCCATCTAGGAAAACCTACCAATCCCAGACAGTTCTGAAAACTAGACACACGAGGGAGTCAAGGGAGGTGTGGCTTGCATGGACCCCACAACGTTTTCTTACCCAGAATCCCCTGCAAACCTCAAATTTTGCTAACAAAAATCTAATTTTCCTCACATTTCTGTGTGGGAATGTTGTGATATCACTAGGCCGACACAAATTTCCTACCACCCAGTGTTCCCCAGGTCTCCCAATAAAAATGGTGCATCACTTGTGTGGGTGGGCTTAGTGCTTGCTACAGAGAAGGGCCCAGAACTTATTGTGGAGACATCAAAATTATCTATCACAAAATGACCTATTTTTGAAAGGGGGCATCTGCGTTTTGTTCCCGGGCTCAGCGGCCATCTAGGGACACCTACCAAACCCAGACATTTCTGAAAACTAGACCTCCGGGGAGTCCAGCGAGGTGTGGCTTGGGTGGATCCCAAAGTTTTCTTACCCAGGACCCCGCAAACCTCATATTTTGCTACAAAAATCACATTTTCCTCAAATTTCTGTGTCGGAAAGTTGTGGGATCACCAAGCCCACACAAATTTCCTACCTCCCAGCATTTCCAAAGGTCTCCCAATAAAAATGCTACCTCACTTGTGTGGGTAGGCCAAGGGCCGGGGACAGGGAAGGGTCCCAAAATGTATTGTAGAGGCATCAAAATGATTGATCACAAAGCGACCTGGTTTTTGCAAGGGGATCATCTGCGTTTTTGGTCCCGAACTTGGCAGCCATCTAGGAAAACCTACCAAACACAGACAGTTCTGAAAACTAGACACCTGGGAGAGTCCAGGGAGGTGTGGCTTGCGTGTGTCCCCCAAATTGTTTTTATTCAGAATCCACTGCAGACCTAAAATTTGACTAAAAATCACTTTTTTCTCACATTTCCTTGTGGGATCACCATGCCAAAACACAATTCCTACCGCACAACATTCCCCTCGGTCTCCCGAGTGAAAAGATACCTCACTTGTGTGGGTGGGCCAAGGGCCTGTGACTGGGAAAGGCCAAAAACATAGAGAATGAGGGGATCCACAGCGAGCTCTAAGCGCTGAATCTTTTAATATACGTTTTTAGGGTGATTCTGCATTTGACACTGACACAAGTGAGGTATCTTTTTCATCAGGAGACCAAGGGGAAAGCTGGGTGGTAGAAAATTTGTGATGTCATGAGTGATCCCAAAAGAAATGTGAGGAAAATGTGATTTTGTTTAGCACAATTGAGGTTTGCAGGGTATTCTTGGTAAGAAAACATTGGAGGATCCACGCAAGCCACACCTCCCTTGACTCCCGGTTGTCTAGTTTTCAGAAATGTCTGGGTTTGGTAGGTTTCCTAGATGGCTGCCAAGCCCGGGACACAAAGCGTAGGTGCCCCCTTTCAAATTCAGGTCATTTTGTGATAGATATTTTTGATGTCTCCACAATACATTTTGGGCCCCTTCCTGTCGCAGGCCCTTGGCCAACCCATACAAATGAGGTACCATTTTTATCGGAAGAGTGAGGGGAATGCTGGGTGGTAGGAAATTTGTGTCGGCCCAGTGATCCCACAACTTTCCCACACATGAACGTGAGGAAAATGCAATTTTATTTTAGCAAAATGTGAGTTTTGCAGGGGATTCTGGGTAAGAAAATGTTGGAGGTCCATGCAAGCCACACCTCCTGGACTCCCTGGGTGTCTAGTTTTTAGAAATGTCTGGGTTTGATAGATTTCCTACATGGCCGCCAAGCCTGGGACCAAAAGCGGAGGTGACTCCTCGCAAAACAATGTCTTTTTGTGATCGATAAATTCGAAGTCTCCACAGTACGTTTTGGGCCATTTCCTGTTGAGTGCACTAGGTCTACCCACACAAGTGAGGTACCATTTTTATTAGGAAACTTGGCGGAATGCTGGGTGGTTGGAATTTTGTGTCTCCCTACAGATTTCAGAACTTCCAATCACAGAAATGTGAGGAAAATGTGTTTTTTTACAAAGTTTGAGGTTTGCAATGAATTCTGGGTAACAGAACCTGTTGAGAGCCACACGAGTCACCCAATACTGGATTTTCGTGGGTGTCTAGTTTTCAAAAATGTACAGATTTGCTAGGTTTCCCTATGTTTCGACTGAGCTAGGGTCCAAAATTCCCAGGTAGGGACATTGCGAAAAAATGTCAGTTTTCACTGGAAAAATTATGTGTCCACGTTGCATTTTGGGCCATTTCCTGTCGCTGAGCAATAGGCCTACCCAAGCAAGTGAGGTACCATTTGTATTGGGAGACTGAGGGGATTGCTGGGTGGGTGGAGGTTTGTGGCTCTCCACGGATTCCAGAACTTTCCATCACAGAAATATGAGGAAAATGTGTTTTTTTTTTTACAAAGTTTGAGATTTGCAAGGGATTCTGGGTAACATAAACTGGCGAAAGCCACACAAGTCACCCCATCCTGGATTCCTCTGGTTGTACAGTTTTAAAAAATGTACAGGTTTGCTAGGTTTCCCTAGGTGCCGACTGAGCTAGGGCCCAAAATCCACAGCTAGGCATATTGCAAATAAAGGGTCAGTTTTCAGTGGAAAATTGTGATGTGTCCACATTGCCTTTTGGGCAGTTTCATGTTGTGGGCATTGGGCCTACCCACACAAGTGAGGTACCATTTTTATTGGGAGACTTGTGGAAATGCTGGGTGGAATTTTGTGGCTCCCCATAGATTACACAACTTTCTATCACAGAAATGCGAGGAAAAGTTGTTTTTTTTACAAGGTTTAAGGTTTGCAAGGGCTTCTGGGCAACAGAATCTGGTGAGAGTCACACAAGTCACCCCATCCTGGATTTCCCTGAGTATCTAATTTAAAAAAATGTACAGGTTTGTTAGGTTTCTCTAGGTGCCGGCTAGGCTAGGGCTCAAAATCCACAGCTAGGCACATTGCAAAAAAGGGTCAGTTTTCAGTGGAAAAATGTGTTGTGTCCATGTTGCGTTTTGACCCATTTCCTGTCGCGGGTACTAGGCCTACCCACACAAGTGAGGTACCATTTTTATTGGGAGGCTAAGGGGAACACAGAATAGTAGAACAAGTATTATTACCAGTTGTCTTTCTATGCATTTCTGCCTCCCAAATGAAAGACAGTGTGTAAAAAGAAGACATTTTGAAAAATGCCCTCTAATTCACATGCTAGTATGGCCACCCACAAATTCAGACATGTGCAAATAACCACTGCTTTTTAAATTCCATATCCTGTTCCCATTTCAGAAATACCTAGGTTTCCTTGATACCTATTTTTCACTCTGTATATTTTACCAAATTAATTTCTGTATACCCAATACACAATGAAAAGCCATTGCAAGGTACAGCTCAGTTATTGGCTCTGGGTACCTCGGGTTCTTGGTGAACCTACAAGCCCAATATATAGACCCACAAACAAAAGGGTCCTGCGGATGTAAAGGTATATTGCTTTTAAAAATATAGCATAGTCAGAAGAAGTTACAGGTGAAAATGTAGGCACAAATGGCTGTTTTTTCAACTCTATTTCAATATTTTTTTATTTCAACTGTTACTTTCTATAGGGAAACCTTGAAGGATCTACACAAATGACCCGCTGCTCAATTCAGAATAGTATCTTCTTTTCAGAAATGTATAGCTTTCTGGAATCCATTATTGGTTTCACACCCATTTATACCACTAACTGGAAGGAGGTTGAAAGCACAAAAAATAGGAAAATTAGGCTATGTCCCAATAAAATGGCAAAACTGTGTAGAAAATTTGGGTTTTCTGACAAACGTCTGCCTGTTCATGAAAGCTGGGAAGATAGTGATTTTAGAACCACAAACCCTTTATTGATACCATTTGCAGGGGGAAAAAACAGACGCTGTCTTCAGCAGCACTTTTTTTCCCATTTTTCCCAAAAAGCCCAAAATGTAGCTGTATTTTGCATAATTTCTCAGTCCCCTCCAGGGGATCCACAAACCCTGGGTACCTTTAGAATCCTCCAGATGTTGGAAGAACAGGACCTAAATTTGGCGTGGATACCTTTTGTGGGCAAAAATGTATGGGGGCCTAAGGGCAAACTTTCCCAAATACTCAAAAAAGGGCATGGCACAGGGGGAAAGGCCTCATATTTCACGTCACTTTGACCTGACCACTTTGCACTTTTGCTGGATGCAACTGCACTGTACAATTATAATACACAAAACAATATTTATATTAAGTTTATATACATCTCTGTAAACATTTATTATCAGAGAGTGATTAGAACAAAATACCATCAATCAATCAAACTTTTGTTCAAATTCCTGGTACATTTCCAAAAATCAAAATACATTTTTCGTGAAACTAAATATCTCCAAGAATTCTTTCATGCCCAAAACATCTTCATGAATTCATTCAGCGAAGGGATTAAGCTTAGACATTCCATCTGTCAGTGGCACTATACCCAAATTAGCCCTAATCCTCACTGCCAGGGGTTCAATAAAAATGGTAAATAGTATAGTAGACAAGGGACAGCCCTGTCATGTTCCCCTATTTAATTCAACCGTTCCTGCTAAACTCTAATTCATAATTACTTTTGCGAGGGCCCCTTGATATATATTACAAAGCATACTAATAAACTCAGAAGGAAAGCCAAATCTCCTAAGGCCATAAAAAGTGCATCCCAGTTAACCAGGTTGAATGCTTTCTCAGAATCTACCTTCATGATCAGGGCAGGTGTCTGATTTACATTAAAAAAATCAAGCTCATGAACTATGAACCCAGTATTCGACGACATCAGCCTACCCGCCACAAACCCAGTCTGATCCATATGAATTACCTTCTGGGATACCGGGGTAATGCGATCAGCCCAGATTTTTATGAAAATTTTATAATCAGTATTTAATGAGCTGATCGGCCGATAAGAGTTTACATCCATAGGGTTTATCCTTTTCTTGACAAAGCTAACAATTGTTGAGTCTTTGAAAATTGACAGAATCTCCTACCCTTCCTTTACAAAATTAAAAAGCTCCACCAGAAAGGGCGTTAATTCTTTAGAAAAGGTTTTGTAAAATTCTGTCAGAAGGCCATCATTTTGACAAGCCTTCCCACAATGCATTGAGGCCAGAGCCTGTTGGAGCTCTAATGCTATAATGCCTACTTCCAACCCCTCTAATTGTGCATTTGTCAATTGTGGTTATTTAATAGACTGAAAATAATTATGTATGATCTCATTTGAAGCTGTGTATTTAGTAGCATATAAGTTATTATAATGCTGCAACAAAACACTAGGAGGGTCATTACGATGGCGGACGGAAAAAAATCCAACCGCCATGGTAGCGGAAAATTACCGTCCGCAGGTCCCGCGGAAACACCGCCGACCCTATTAGGATCAACCGCCAAAATATTCCAACCGCGGCAGTAGGAGGCATCGAAAAACCGCCCGTAGATGGCGGAGAAGGTGAAAATCCAACCGCGACGGTCGGTAACATAGCGGAAACACATAAACCCGCCGCAAGACATGCGGAGTGACTGCCAATGATATTATGATATTCCCGATGTCACAGCGGTACGTTCCACTGTTTCCGTCCGCCGCGGTCGCTAACAGTAATGAATGTGAGATACGGCGGAAGGCCTGCAGCATAGCCATCGCTGCGGATGCTCCACCAACAAAATGGCGGCCAAGGAAAAAAACACACAATAAGGCCAGCAAATGCACACAGGCAACTAGCCCTGCCCCCAAAATAACCTGAAACATCCCAATGACACACCCCCATGGCAAATTCAAATATACAAATCACAGGACAACCCACACAGCACACCTGACAGCATTACACCATCTTGACACACCCACATAGCTGAGCATAAAACCAGCCCCTTCCCTGACCACAATCCTTTGCACTACTCCAGCCCTGAAGGAACCAAAGCCTGCAGCACATAGGATAGGCAAAACACCACACATCTCACCAGCACAACAACACACACACACACCACCTACACCACCCACACCACCCTCACAACTGCACCCCAAAACATCAGCACAGCACACACCATGGCACCACAGAAAATGCCAAAATTCACTGAAACTGAGTTGACAGTAATGGTAGATGAGATAGTCAGAGTAGAACCACAACTCTTTGGTAGCATGGTCCAACAGACACCATTAGCCACAAGAATAAACATGTGGGTAAGGATAGTGGACAAGGTCAATGCACTAGGGAATGTGCCCCGCAACAAGCATGAAATCATGAGGCGGTGGCATGACCTGAAGAGTGTTGTCAAGAAGAACAGGGCCAAGAACCGTGAGCTGGCTGATGCGACGGGTGGAGGCCCTCCCATTCCACCACAACCATTCTCTGCGTGGGAGGAGAAGGTGCTTGCCATACTGCATCCAGAGAGTCTGGAAGGAATACCCGGGGGAGTGGAGGCTGGTAAGTACCTACTAATGTATACCATGTAACTGCCATGTACTGTCTTGCACAACTACAAAGCTACATCCCTGAGGCACAAGTACACTCATCTGCACCCCAAAAACACACACAGGTCACACTGATTTAACATCCACCCCACCTCAAACATCACAAAGGTAGACAACATCAACTGTGTTGTATGTGTCCAGGCAAACAGCACTCCAACTCCCACCAGGCACACCCTGCCCCATCCCTCAGCAGGATGGAGCACTCCCTCCCACCCAGAATCATGTCTCAGCCATTGTGTTCTTCACCCTCACCTAACAGGTAGATAGCCATCTTTCCAGGGAGGTGTGTATGGAATAGGGAGGCCTGCACTACAACTCCCACCAGGCCCCCTTGTCCCACAGCTGAGCAGGATGGACTACTCCCCCCAACCAGATCCATGTGGTAGTCATTGTGTGCTACACCCTCACCTAACAGGTAGGTAGCCATCTTTCCAGGGAGGTGTGTTTGGAATAGGGAGGCCTGCACTACAACTCCCACCAGGCCCCCTTGTCCCACAGCTGAGCAGGATGGACTACTCCCCCCACCCAGAACCATGTAGCAGTCATTGTGTGCTACACCCTCACCTAACAGGTAGGTAGCCATCTTTCCAGGGAGGTGTGTTTGGAATAGGGAGGCCTGCACTACAACTCCCACCAGGCCCCCTTGTCCCACAGCTGAGCAGGATGGACTACTCCCCCCACCCAGAACCATGTGGCAGTCATTGCGTGCTACACCCGCACCTAACAGGTTGGTAGCCATCTTTCCAGGGAGGTGTGTTTGGAATAGGGAGGCCTGCACCACAACTCCCACCAGGCACACCCTGCCCCATCCCTCAGCAGGATGGAGCACTCCCTCCCACCCAGAAGCATGTCTCAGCCATTGTGTTCCTCACCCTCACCTAACAGGTAGGTAGCCAACTTTCCAGGGAGGTGTGTTTGGAATAGGGAGGCCTGCACTACAACTCCCACCAGGCCCCCTTGTCCCACAGCTGAGCAGGATAGACTACTCCCCCCACCCAGAACCATGTAGCAGTCATTGTGTGCTACACCCTCACCTAACAGGTAGGTAGCCATCTTTCCAGGGAGGTGTGTTTGGAATAGGGAGGCCTGCACTACAACTCCCACCAGGCCCCCTTGTCTCACAGCTGAGCAGGATGGACTACTCCCCCCACCCAGAACCATGTGGCAGTCATTGTGTGCTACACCCTCACCTAACAGGTAGGTAGCCATCTTTCCAGGGAGGTGTGTTTGGAATAGGGAGGCCTGCACCACAACTCCCACCAGGCACACCCTGCCCCATCCCTCAGCAGGATGGAGCACTCCCTCCCACCTAGAAGCATGTCTCAGCCATTGTGTTCTTCACCCTCAACTAACAGGTAGGTAGCCATCTTTCCAGGGAGGTGTGTATGGAATAGGGAGGCCTGCATTACAACTCCCATCAGGCACACCCTGCCCCATCCCTCAGTAGGATGGAGCACTCCCTCCCACCCAGAAGCATGTCTCAGCCATTGTGTTCTTCACCCTCACCTAACAGGTAGGTAGCCATCTTTCCAGGGAGGTGTGTTTGGAATAGGGAGGCCTGCACTACAACTCCCACCAGGCCCCCTTGTCCCACAGCTGAGCAGGATGGACTACTCCCCCCACCCAGAACCATGTAGCAGTTATTGTGTGCTCTACCCTCACCTAACCGGTAGGTAGCCATCTTTCCAGGGAGGTGTGTTTGGAATAGGGAGGCCTGCACTACAACTCCCACCAGGCCCCCTTGTCCCACAGCTGAGCAGGATGGACTACTCCCCCCACCCAGAACCATGTGGCAGTCATTGTGTGCTACACCCTCACCTAACAGGTAGGTAGCCATCTTTCCAGGGAGGTGTGTTTGGAATAGGGAGGCCTGCACTACAACTCCCACCAGGCCCCCTTGTCCCACAGCTGAGCAGGATGGACTACTCCCCCCACCCAGAACTCTGTGGTAGAAAGTCCACCGAAAAGATGACAACTGGACAGGTAAGCAGACAGTGCATGCACCCCACCATTCCTCAACAAAAGCATTGAGCTAATGCCAACACAAGGCCACACATCACAACAAAATACACCCCAATTACATTCCATTTGATAGAATGCAGACAGCGATGCATATGTAACTGTGACAGAAAAAGAACTGTGACTCAACTAAACCCATGTGTAAGCAAATCAGGGACCATATATGCACTGCACCGAATGCTATCTGTAAATTCCATGGGTGCTGAGCATGAAGGACCATAGTAACAATAAAAAGGCATGGTCTGTTGAGCAATGAAATACAAGCACGGAACATTACAAAGGTATGCATGAGATAACAATGGTACAATGTCTAGTACATGTGCATATGTAACATTTGTCAGGAAGAGTAATCAGCAAAGATGCATTATATCAAGTCGCATAGCAGCCAGTTGTCAGATGACAACCTATCAGTTCAATACAAAGAGCTTCACGTGGGGCATGGTATCCAATAACTTGTCACACCATGGAAAAAGATGTATGTACCTCCACATCATGTCATGACGAACATCAGTGTGCAGAAATTCAACTTATGAAATACGTAACTGTGTGTTGCATAACATGTAAATAAGAGACATCAAACACAGCAAGCAAGATGGGTGTAAGTCAATGGCTATGTACCCTCTGTTCCACAGGTGACCAACAACTGACTGCAGAGGACAACAACCTCAACCTGCAGAGCCAGTCTCATCCCTCGGAACATGGACACTCTGATGCGGAGTCCCTGGATTCTTTGGATGAGGAGCTGCTAGCCAGCCCATCTGGTGTGCCAGGGCAGAACCGGTCACATGACCCCACTGCCCCCCCCCATCAGCAACAACATCAACGCTGACCCCTGCTGGAACGACCTGTGCCGCCACCACTACCACCGTTGCCTGCAACACTCGCCCTGCCCCAGAGGATGCCCAGCCCACACCATCAACTGTGGAGGGCAGGCGTGTGGCTAGGGTGGTGAGGCAACAGGTCAGTGATAGCAGGGCAGGTGGGAGGACAAGTGGGACTCCAACACCACAGGACACTGTGACCGAAGCCCTGGCTAACATCACGAGAGTTGTGGGTGCCTATGAACGCACACAGGCACATATGGGCCAGGCCCACGAAGATGCCCTGGAGCTCCAATGTCTGCTGAGGTCCATGGACAACCGTATGGGACAAATCATGGACCTCATGTGCCAGTTAGTGGCAGTACAGAGGGACAGGCCAGTGCCACAGACCACACCTCCACCTCCCCCCGTTGCCACGCAGGATGACAGTTCATCATCCACCCCTGCGGGCACGGAGAGGGGTGACTCCTCAGATCCCACTGGCCCAGCAGGCGATGCCCCCCCTGCCAAAAGAAGAAGGGGCCGCCCAAAGAAAAACTTGGGACTCACCCGTGGCAAAGCACCTGGCAAACGCCAGTCAAAGAGCCAGCCATGATGGCAACACTCTTCACCCAACCATTGACTCTGTACACTGTCCTTACCCACACTTCCATGGTAATGGCATCCGTCTGTTGGACTGTGTCACCACATCAATGTGGTGCCTACCCGATTGTCTCATCTACCATGACTGCCAACTCATTGATTCCCCATTTACACTTATGTAAATATCCACTTCCCTCTCACATGTACCCATTGGAAATAAACAACAATAATGCACAAATGTATTTGAGTCTGCTCCATGTTTATCACAGTATGTGCAATGTTTACCATGGTTACAATGTCACAGGAGCATGGATCCTCTGTAGGCAAGGAGGGGCAGAAGGGACCTAGCAAAAGACAACAGAACAAAAGTCACTAGTCAGGTGGTGGCATCACAGCCATCACACAACAAATGTCCTCACTGTACAACAATATACACACATTAAAATGTGCAACAGTACCAACATAGACATCCTGTAGCTGTTCCAAACTACCCTGTATCCAACACATAGGCAGCCAGCACTGAGTCAACAACAGGATGCACTCACAAAGATCACATAGACCTTTACCCAAACAACTACATCAACAGACAATGGACCAGTTGCACATTGTCACTCACCTTCAAGTGAAGTAGCGGTAGATGAGCTGCCGACGCTGGTCGACACCTTCCTCCTCTCCACTATCCTCGTCACTGGACATTTGTGGTATCACAGGTGGTGGTCTCTGCTGGTCATCATCGTCCAGGATCATGGGTATTCCTTTCCGTAAGGCCAGGTTGTGCAGCATGCAGCATGCTACCACTATCTGACACACCTTCTTGGGTGAGTAAATGAGTGCCCCTCCGGTCCGGTCCAGGCAGCGAAATCTCGATTTTAGGAGACCAAAGGTTCGCTCCACCACCCGACGTATTCTACCATGGGCATTGTTGTAGCGGACTTCAGACGGTGTCCTAGGATTGCGTAGTGGGCTCAGCAACCACGGTCTGTTGGGATATGCAGAGTCACCTAGGTGTTAAAAAAACATACCGATTAAGTAATACAACTGTGGCAGAGGACAGCATGGCACACACAGCACACAACTTGACTCTGCTCACTCACCCACAATACATGCCCGCTCTGGAAGTAGATTGGCCATCAGCTGGGGCACAATGCTGTTGTGCAGGATGTAGGAATCATGTGCAGAGCCGGGAAACTTGGCACAGACATGCGATATGATCATATCGGCCTGGCACACCACCTGCACATTGATGGAATGTGAATGTTTACGATTCCTATAAATGTGTTTCCGTGCCTGTGGTGGAACCAGGCCAACATGTGTGCATTCAATAGCACCTACAACATTAGGGATGTGACCAAGGGCATAAAAATCCGCCTTCACATCCGCCAAGGCCGCCCTCCTTGGAAAACTAATGTATTGGTCTTTGTACTGCATCATGGCCGACAGGAAATCCCGTAGCACCATGCTGAAGGTGGGCTGAGACATCCCCCCTGCAATGCCCACTGTCTCCTGGAATGACCCACTAGCCAGGAAATGCAGT
Source organism: Calotriton arnoldi (assembly GCA_963921515.1). Lineage (NCBI taxonomy): Eukaryota > Metazoa > Chordata > Amphibia > Caudata > Salamandridae > Calotriton > Calotriton arnoldi. The sequence goes on from CAWUFW010017832.1 coordinate 185,414, forward strand.
GCCGCCAACACCTTCGATTCAGTAGTTAATGCTGTTGGGTATGTCCTGCCAGCCCGCAGGTGTGGATCCAACATGGCACACAGGTCTTGGATGTTTGTGCGGTCCAGACGGAACCTGCGTATCATGTCATCATCCTCAATGTTAGCCAGCAGGGTGACTGGATGATACACATTAGGTCGCCTCCTAGGAGAGATGAAAGGGGACACGTCATTGCAACAGAACATGAGATGTGCACAAATCTGTAGCTTTTGATTGACACCGCGCAATCATTGACTGGCATCACAATGCACCATACAGTGCAAGTCAAAAGTCGTGACACCTTGAGAAAACCTTATATTACACTTCTTCAATATTCACACAGTGAGAACAACAAACATGGAAACTGTTTCTGTGAATGCTAATAGTCACATATCAAAATCTGGTGCAAACAGCCCTGACAGTGAATGATACAGGACATGTGTGAAACAATAACACTGCTGGCTTCAAAGTGGCTGCTGTACCTGCCACATATTCTTGTGCAATCATGACAGGGGACACATGAACTACACAATTTGTCCAGTTCTGAAGGACTCATCATGGAATGTGAGCCAATGCAAATCCACACAAGTTTAGAGACACTCACATACATATTCACAAGCCTGTGCTAATATCCACTGTCATCAGTACACATGCCATACATGCTGGTAATCACAATTCAAAGTCAGTCAATGACTAATAATGAAAAGCATCTGCATATTCAGTGTTGCCGTGGATCAAGACACAATGACACAACTGCATAATATCATCAACAAGCACACAGATTGTCAATGTGGCACACAAAAAGTGGATAAGGTACGTGACCCAAAAGGACTGTAGACAAACGTCAATCTGAACTTAAGTTGCACTATGACATGCAGTATGAAGGTAGCACTGCCCAGACACACAACTAAAGTACAACAGTTGCCATGGAGCTAATACTCCAGCTGCTTGGAGACACAACAGTGCCACAAAACAACCTACAACACCACCAGGACAAAGCCACACCAGTATACCTACAAGTCAGCGGATGAACATACTGAGTACATAACAAAAACACAACAGCCTCATACACATAACAACAGCGGATGTCATCGCACAACACAGGTACTAAAGGACTACTATCAAAAGCATCCTGACCCACATTCCACACAGCCTGTCAGGAACAACACAGCGGACTCTCAACAATCCTCCGCAGACAAAGATGCTGGCTGTGCATCACTTGTTGGCCTCTGGTTCCTTCAATACAACATAAGTCAGAGTTTGATGGGTGTCACAGCCAGCCCTATCAAGGTATATCTCACCTGTCTTGGATGCCATCATTAGCTTGATTCAACAGCACCATCAGTTCACCCACACTGCGCAGGAACAGCTTGTTCCCCAGAAAGGCTACTACGCCATAGCAGGCTTAACCACTCGTGTTTGTTTAATATCACTGCACACGTGTCCTAATTGTGCACCCTGCAAAAACTGCACACAATTACTGCAAATGAAAGCACACGCATCACATCAATGCCCAGCGAATTGTGGGTCACCTTATACTGGTCACAGATGCCATATCAAAGTTCTCAGTCAGTGAGCACCATCACCACTTCTGGCTACAGTCCATCACCAAGCCAACAATCTTCATGTGAACAAGGTCAATGCACCTGTCCTTGGTGAGTACCAACGTAACACACCACACACATCAAATCCACTATCAACATACTCACAGCTGTGGAAAATACATGTAACAAAATCACATATGACAGGCAGAACAACATGAGCACATACCCGACACAATGACACAAGTAATGGTGATAACATTTGGCAGATATGGAGACAAAACATACCCAAAGACATAGATACAAGTCAAAGAAATAAGGAGGTACATAATGCCAAGTGTGCCGGTGATGTAATTAACATCCTTGAGTGTGTAGAGCACACACATGTCCATGTGGACATATACTGTTGGATTTGCTACTGCGAACAATAACCTTACATGAAGGCTGTAATTGGTGATACCAAACAGACAACAGTGTGACATATGTGGTGAGTAATGAAGATAATGCTGAAATGTTTGTACAATCATGTACTATATAGTGACATATTGTGTGAGATATGAATATGTGTGTAAATATTTGGATCAGATATGAAATTGGGGGTACTTATTTGGTGTCAGATATGAAATTGGGGCCAAAATGGGGTGAGAGACATGAAATTGGGGCTAAATTTGGGGGTCAGATATGAAATTGTGTAGGAGTAATGTGCCCCATTATTCCTTTCAGTGTTGCATTTGGTGTAAGATATGAAGTTTAGGATGTCATTACTAACTATAGCCCATTTAAGTTACATCAAGTGCCATGATATTTTGGAAGTGACCACTGTTCTAAGTACAGATATGACCCATGACATTGACACAGCACGATGTGTCCATTGCTGCCTTAAACGTGCTCAAACAACACTATCACGCCCATAGTCAACAATGTCATGCTGCACCTCGCCGTAGCTACCGCCTGGCACCAGCGGTGTGTCACTGCCATGGCCCAAGACACCATAGCGGGATTGATAGGCATATACACATGGCTAATGGCGGATGGCATGCTCCGACACCCAGATCCCGGTCACTCATAGCAATGCATGGGCCCGGAATCGCGGTAGCTACCGCCTGGCACCAGCGGTGTGTCACCGCCATGACCCAAGACACCATAGCGGGATTGATAGGCATATACACATGGCTAATGGCGGATGGCATGCTCCGACACCCAGATCCCGGTCACTCATAGCAATGCATGGGCCCGGAATCGCGGTAGCTACCGCCTGGCACCAGTGGTGTGTCACCGCTGGAGCATGCCCTTCCAGCCAATGGGAAGCGCAATCGCGGTAGCCTGATGCAGGTTAGAAAATCGCGGTAGGCGTGCTCCGCCACTGCGGGGCCGGTCATTGGTTGCACTTGAAAGATGCACCACCGCGGTACAGCACGCCTGTCCCCTGCGGTGTGTCACCGCCATGGAGCATGCCCTTACAGCCAATGGGAAGCGCAATCGCGGTAGCCTGATGCAAGTTTGAAAATCGCGGTAGGCGTGCTCTGCCACCGCGTGGCCAGTCATTGGATGTATTTGAATGAGGCAGACCTGGAATGCCAATTGCAGCAGCTTAGAACCACAGAAACGAGCCCTGGGGGCTATATATGTGTGTGAGAGAGCCACACATTGCCACAGCTCACTGAGCCTGCTGCCTGAGACCCCTCACCTGCTGATGCCTTCAGGGACTGCTGCCTGAGACCCCTCACCTGCTGCTGCCTTCAGGGACTGCTGCCTGAGACCCCTCACCTGCTGCTGCCTTCAGGGACTGATGCCTGAGACCCCTCACCTGCTGCTGCCTTCAGGGACTGCTGCCTGAGACCCCTCACCTGCTGCTGCCTTCAGGGACTGCTGCCTGAGACCCCTCACCTGCTGCTGCTTTCAGGGACTGCTGCCTGAGACCCCTCACCTGCTGCTGCCTTCAGGGACTGCTGCCTGAGACCCCTCCCCTGCTGTTGCCTTCAGGGACAACTGCCTGAGACCCCTCACCTGCTGCTGCCTTCAGGGACTGCTGCCTGAGACCCCTCACCTGCTGCTGCTTTCAGGGACTGCTGCCTGAGGCCCCTCACCTGCTGCTGCCTTCAGAGACTGCTGCCTGAGACCCCTCACCACCAACTGCCGCTGCTGCTGTCTCCTGCCCAGAGTGATGGCGAGGACTGATAAGATCCGTTCCACTCCCTTCACCAACGAGGAACTGGAGGTCCTGGTGGACGAGGTGCTCAACCAGTATCCAAGGCTCTTTGGTGCACCAAATGTTGTGGTGAGTATCTCAGAGTGTGAGTGAGAGTGCAGGGGGCACACATGAAGTTGATCTGCTGCAGTATGTGCGTGGGAGTGTGGGGTTGGGTCATGCACTGCTAGCATGCTGTTTCCTCTTCTCTCTTCAACACTTTGGGTTTAATAAAGTGCGGAGGGTGCTTTGGGGGAGGAGCGCTGTGATGTTTTTTTCCTGTCTCCATCACGCAGACCTTTCTTGGTCTGGCTGCCTCTAAGGGTAGGGGAGGGATGGGGGGAGAAGGGGTGGTGGGGGGGAGGGGAAAGGGGGTATGGTGACAACGTGAAGTGTAAATTGCAGCAGAAGCGAGAAGCATATTATGGGTACTATTTAATAAGGTTACTAATGATCAGAGAGCAGTTCGGTAGGAAGGCTATACAAGATGATTTGCAGGAACAGCACAATATGTGTATAATTCAGATATGGCAGAACAGCTGGGAACAATCTTTATGGGGAACCATGGCTAAAGTTCGTATTGTGTCAATTAATATATGTGGGCTCAATGATGCGGCCAAGAGGAGAAGGATACAGGAAGATCTCAAGGTATTAAAGGCAGATATCTATTGTCTCCAGGAGACTCACATTGCCAGGAACGATAGCAACTTACTTAATTCCCTGGGGCTGAAGGTAGCAGCATACACTACACAAGATGTGAAGACTAAGGGAGTTGCAGTTCTTATTAAAGGCAGTGTTATTAATCCTGGTAGGAAAGCGGTTGATAGGAATGGTAGATGGGTATTATTGGAATGTAGGCATATAACTGGTTCTTTTACATTATGTACAGTTTACGCTCCTGTTTTAGATGATCCTGGCCTATTCTGTTTTTTGGCCAATGAATTACCATCTTGGCCAGCCCCGTTAGTGGTGTGTGGGGACCTGAATCTTAATGGGTCCAGAGACAATCCGGGAACAGACGGGACCACTAGTAAAGGGCGGAAGCCACATTCTATGAGGGCGCTTAAAAATCTTGTAATGGATATTGGTTTGGTAGACGTTTGGCCTAAACTTAGAGCTCCTGAGCCTGGTTATACTTTTTATTCAGCCCCACATGGCAAGTTTGCCAGACTGGACTACTTTTTAACTTCGCCATGTATACTACAAGAGGCACGAATAGAAATCGACCCCAGAGTTATGTCCGATCATAACCCGATAGTCTTAGAGGTTTCAGTAAAAGGCATAAGAAAGGAATATTTTAGATGGACTTTTGAGAGGGCTTTGCTCACAGATCAAAAATGTATTGGATATATGAAGGACTGGATCAGGGAGTTTCCCTCCAGAGTCTACAACGAACACCGTGGAATGTTTTAAGAATAACCGACATGGTGCGAGACTTTGTAGATGGTTGAGTTGGAATACACATACTACTTAGTAGAGCCTTCTGACCTATCATTTTGATTGACATAGGCGCCTGATGGTCAAGAATTGAGGCCTAAGTACCGCTTTTACATTATTATTTGCACACTTGATATAGCAGAGTGACTGTTTAGATATTGGTCCTGATGAATGCCCTGAACTGGATTGTCGCTATGGCAGAAACATGTTGATCATTAAATAGGGTATACATCAATAACCCTACTTTCACTTGCTTTTTATCCACTACCACATAGGATGGAAGAATAAAATTGTTGCCCCTATGTAGGTAGTTTTAACTCACACACTTTTTTCACTTATTATTTGCATTCTGCCCCTCCTTGCCCTATTGAGTTGGTAGATCCTACACGTGCTGTGCACTCCTGCTCCTTCCCTTTTGGGTAAAGTTATAGCCCACACGGGGTACCTTGCGGTCCCCGTGTGTTGGAGGAACCCTATGATGAAGCATGTCACCCTCGGGTGAGTGAGGGTTTTCGTTCACAACTTGTGTTGTGCCCTTGTTTTTCGTATTCGTTTTATTTTTCTAGTGCTACCCTATATATTGTGTGGGCAGTATAATAGTAGGGAGATGTAATCTCATCAAAATGATGATCCTGCCAAAACTTTTGTATATTTTCCGCGCAATTCCTTTGGAAATACATATTTTTTGGTTTAAGCAAATAGAGAAGGAGGTCGCTAGGTTTATTTGGTGCTATCGGAGGACTAGGAGAGCGAATATATATCTCTCCCTTCCTAGGGATAGAGGAGGATGGGGGTTACCGTCTTTTAAGCTATACTATTTAGCTGCCTCATTCCAATACTACTGGCCTCTTTTAGGAGTCAAGGAAATGGACAGGGGGGATCCTGGACAAGTACCAACGATATATGAACTACTGATAGGCGCTCGTGCTAATGGTTGTCTCCTGGAATTCTATGAAGCAAGTTACTTTAAGAAAACGCGCTTCAAGGTATTGATCGCTGCCTTACGCAATTGGGTAGGCATAAGGAAGAAACTCGGGGTAGGTAGGTTCAATCGGTACTCTCCGATAATTGGGAACGACCAATTGCCCAGGGCATTGCAAGATACATGTCTGGCAAGGTGGGGTAAGAGTGGTATATACAGGATAGGGGATTTATTAGCTGGGGATCACATAACATCATTTGATGTAGTTAGAGAAAGGTTTGGTGTCGGCCCCCGGGACTTTTTTAAATTTTTACAGCTGAGAGATTTTATCCTTAAAAAAGCAGGAGGTGCGGCAGGGTTTGGACAAGTATCTTTGATGGAATTACTAACTAGCAATACCAGACTCTCAATTACACAAATATATAGATGTTTGCAGGAAGGTGTGCCAGATGATTTGAATAAACATAGTCTGAAATGGCAGGATAGGTTGGGAGTCAAGGATTCTTGCTTTATGAGATCATTAGAACTGTGGGACACTGTACTGTGCTCTGCCAATCTGCGGGCTCAACATTTTAAGACCTTATTCGATTTATATATTACACCTGCGAAAATTGCTAAATAGGGTGGTACTGAGGGGACCTCTTGTTTCAGATGCTCAATATTTGGGGCTGATTTAGTGCATATCTTCGCCACCTGTAACTGTATAGAATCTATCGGTCATGAAATTACAAGCTTTTTACAACAGATTCTTAATGTTGATGTTCTTTTGACACCACAGCTGATGTTATTAGGGGTATATGACTCAGCAGGCAATGAAGGTGAAGAACTAATTTTTATAGCTATGGCAGTACTTAGGCTATGTGTTGCTTCAGCTTGGCTTGATCCTCAACCTCCAACCTTCCAGAAGTGGAAGGGACAATTTTTACACATATATAATTTAGAAAAGGTACTATATGATAGGAGAGGCAGAAAAGGCAGAATCAAAGGGAAAAGGATCTGAGGCCCTTTTTCCTCCTGGATCGCATCCTTCTCACAAACTGAAATTTCCTCCTTAAGCTAAGCCTAAAATATTATGGGGCCGATTCCGATCTCGGCCGGTAGGGCTCCGAATCGGATTTGGCTTAACCGGATCCGATTCGGAGCCCTATTTCCCGACCGATTTGTACGCGCGTCCGGGCGAGCGAGTACGATGCGAAATTGCCGACCGACTCGTCCGGGCGTCCCGACCGCTCCGACCGACTCGTACCCGGGTATAACCACACCGACCGACTCACTCCGACTCGACTCGCACCGCGCAATGGAGACGTTCCCCGGCCGGGTGAGTACGATGCGCGCCGCGAGCAGTCTGGCCGAGCCGCGCACTCCGGCTCGAAAGAGCAGTCGGAGCCGTGCTTGGGGGTCCGTGTCGGACCCCTGTCGCGCGTAGACGCGCGAGTCGCACACAGGGGGACCCATGGGTCCCCCTACCTGTGCGTGTACAGGCGCGAGTCGCTTCGCCGGTACCCACTGTAGGGGGCGCCCTTGTCCGCCTCGCACCCATTGAGTCAATGGGAGCCCGCGTACGCGTTGTACGACAGGCTCCCATTGACTTCAGTGGGAGTCCGACCGACTCGAGTCCGATGGCATGCGTGCGCATCGTACTCGTTCGGTCGGAGCTGCACGAGTCCGATTCGGTCGGAAATCTCTCCGGGTCCGGCTCGGTCGGAGAGATTTCCGGCCCGAATCGGAATCGGCCCCTATGTGTTATACTTGGCTGCTCTCTAAATTATGATTTCTTGGTTATTGTGCATAATGTATTACTTCGATTGTCTTCTGTTGATCAAATGAAAATCTATAATTTATGTTTGGAATGTATGTACAGGTAATTAATGCTGCAATCGCACTGTTTTTTTCTCTATACAATAAAAAAAAAAAAAGAAATATCCAATTGCCTGAATATCGAGTCAAGACTATCGATGGTCCAAAATATCGAGGTAAGATTTTTCGTTGTTAAAATATTGATTTTAATGTAATGCAGAAATATCGATTTTGTAAATTTCAATGTAAAAAATATAGTTGTTAATTATATCGATTTTTTTGGTTTAATATTGGTATTTCTTATTGTTAATGTAGTATTAGTTATTATATATTTTATAAAAAAAATGTAAGTTAAAATGTTTGATTTTTTTAATTAAGTTTTATAAGTGGGATGTTGGGTTTATAGGGGATAAGGGTGGGGAGTAATTTAAAAAATTGGATTAAAATTTAAATATTTTTAAATTTTTGTAAAGTTTTATGAGCGGGTTGTTGGGTTTATAGGGAATAAGGGTGGGGAGTAATTTAAAAAAAATAATATATTTTTTAAAAATTGTAAAAAATGTTAAACATTTAATAGCGGGATGTTGAGTTTATAGGGGATAAGGGTGGAGAGTAATTTAAAATTTTGGATCAAAATTTTTATATTTTTAAATTTTGTAAAGTTTTAGGAGTGAGATGTTGGGTTTATAGGGGATAAGGGTAGGAGTAATCAAAAAATATTTTTTACATTATTTGTACATTTTTTTAATTTTTTTAAAAAAATTAGGAGTGGGATGTTGGGTTCATAGGGGACAAGGGTGAGGAGTAATTTCAAAATATTGCTTGTAAATTTTTTGGATTTTTTTAGATAATTTAGTAGTGTGATGTTGCGTTCATAGGGGATAAGGGTAGGGAGTAATTTTTGAATGTTGTTTAAAATTACATTTTTATTAAAAGTACTTTTTGAAACATTGAAATATTTTTACAATAATGTTACATTTTAAATGTTACAAAATTGAAAAATCTTTGAGGTTATATTTATATTTGGGTAACTTTTTATATATTTTCTGATTTATTTTTAAAAAATAAAGAAAAATATGATTAGTTCATTAATTTATAATTTTATTATAAAAATAATGTTGGTAAAAATGTTCTTTTAAATAAATAAAATTGGGATATTTTTTACTTAAAATGTTTACATTTATTTGTAATTTAGATTTTGAAATTAATTTTTTTTCTGTTTTTAGTGAAGTAGTTTTTAAAGATTTAGGGGCCTATTACGATAGCGGGCGGACAAAGTCCGCCCGCCACCGTAACGGTGAATGGGACCGTCCGCCAGAGGTGCGGCAGTCCCGCTGTGGGCATTAGGATGCCACCGCCACTGTGGCGGTGGCATCCCCCATCCACAACATTGTGGCGGGTGGTGCGCACAGCACCGCCTGCCACAATGCTGTGGATGCATGTTGTGCATTGGCATGCACAAGGTGACAGGCACCGCGTGGTGCCTGCCACCTTGCCCACGCCAATGTAGGGGGGGGACCACAGGTACCCCCCATGTGCACCCCCACGGCCCCAACACTCCGGGGGTCCACAACGGACCCCCAACAGCAAAGACCGTATGCCTTTCCATGGTTGCCGCCATGGAAAGGCTGATCATCGGCTGCATCGCAATATGGATGACATATTGCACCCATTTTCCGCCCGGTCGACTAGTCGACCGGCGAAAAAGCGGCTGACGGTCTTACCGTCCGCCGCGGACCCCCCAGCCATCCTAATATGGCGGGGGGTCATTCAGGCCTGGATGGCGGGCGCATTGCCCCCGCCGGGCCGGCGGTGGATACCGCCGGCCCGGCGGGGGCGATCCGCCCGCCATCCTAATGGTACAACATATATAAAAGATTGTGTTAAAATTATAATTTTTTTAAAGAAATGTAAATGTAAGAAAAATATATATTTATTTTGGTAAAAAATATTTTATAATTTTTTTTTATTAAGTTGAATTTTTATTTGTTTGGCAGTTGGAATAGTAATTTATTATGTTTTATTATCCAGCACTTTACCTGAGTTTATTTGGTTTTGGAGTTGGAATAGTAATTTAATATGGTTTATTATCCAGCACTTTCCCTGAGTTTATTTGGATTTGGAGTTGGAATAGAAATTTATTATGGTTTATTATCCAGCACTTTCCCCGAGTTTATATGGCTTTGGAGTTGGAATAATAGTTTAATTTGGTTTATTATCCAGCACTTTCCCATAGTTTAGTTAGTTTTGGAGTTGGAATAGTAATTTAGGGGTTCATTAGGATGGCGGGCGGATTGCCATCCAGGTGGTGGCGATCTGCCCGCCATCTCCACCCGATTCACCCCCGCCATATTATAATGGCGGGGGGTACCGCGGTGGACGCAAAGGGGTCGATTCCGATTCGGGCCGAAAGCGCACCTAACACTATTTGTCCGGAAAAAAACCCAGCCGAATGCGTGTTTCCCGACCGATTCGAACAGTCGTACCAACGAGCACGTACGATGCGCATAACAGCCCAGATTCCGAGCGAGCCGTACTTACCCATTTCAGCTCCTGTTCCCCGTCCGAGCCGGATCCGTATACGCCGAATCGAGTCGCACGGAAGCAAATACACAGCACCTTCCGGCCGGACTAATACGATGCGCACTCCGTACACGCCGAACCCGTCGCTACGTCCGGCACGTCAGAGCATCCGGGAGAGCTCTACATAAGCTCCGATTCGCGCCAAAAGACAATCCACGGCTACGAGACGAACAATCCAGCGGCGAGTACGAGTCGAAGCCACGAGAAACCCGAACGAGACGAACAAACCATGAATCCCATCGCGCAGGTCCTACCAATACTCTACATCTATTACCGGGACCGGTACGGACGCGTACGGCACAGACGGTAAGTCAAACACCCACAACACAAACAAACGACACGTACCCGAAATATGTCACACACACATAGGGATGTAGAAATGACGTACACTAGCAACAGCAGAACCATAGGGGCGGGATGGCTACCACCAATGCCACACACACCCATAGGATGCTGGATGCCTACCACTACCACCACCCCTACTCAGGGGGGCCTGGATGCCTGTCACTACTACCATCCCCACCCATAGGGGGATGGATGCCTACCACTAACACCACCCCTACTCAGGAGGGCCTGGATGCCTGTCACTACTACCATCCCCACTCATAGGGGGATGGATGCCTACCACTAACACCATCCCCACTCATAGGGTGCTGGATGCCTACCACTACCACCACCCCTACTCAGGGGGGCCTGGATGCCTGTCACTACTACCATCCCCAGCCATAGGGGGATGGATGCCTACCACTAACAACATCCCCACTCATAGGGTGCTGGATGCCTACCACTACCACCACCCCTACTCAGGCGGGCCTGGATGCCTACCACTACCACCACCCCTACTCAGGGGGGCCTGGATGCCTACCACTACCACCACCCCTACTCAGGGGGGCCTGGATGCCTACCACTACCACCACCCCTACTCAGGGGGGCCTGGATGCCTGTCGCTACTACCATCCCCACTCATAGGGGGTGGATGCCTACCACTAACACCATCCCCACTCATAGGGTGCTGGATGCCTACCACTACCACCACCCCTACTCAGGGGGCCTGGATGCCTACCACTACCATCACCCCTACTCAGGGGGGCCTGATGCCTACCACTACCACCAGCCCTACTCAGGGGGGTCTGGATGCCTACCACTACCACCATCCCTACTCAGGGGGGCCTGGATGCCTGTCACTACTACCATCCCCACTCATAGGGGGATGGATGCCTACCACAAACACCATCCCCACTCATAGGGTGCTGGATGCCTACCACTACCACCACCCCTACTCAGGGGGGGCTGGATGCCTACCACTACCACCACCCCTACTCAGGGGGGCCTGGATGCCTACCACTACCACCACCCCTACTCATAGGGTGCTGGATGCCTACCACTACCACCACCCCTACTCAGGGGGGCCTGGATGCCACCACTACCACCACCCCTACTCAGGGGGCCTGGATGCCTGTCACTACTACCATCCCCACCCATAGGGGGATGGATGCCTACCACTACCACCACCCCTACTTAGGGGGCCTGGATGCCTGTCACTACTACCATCCCCACTCATAGGGGATGGATGCCTACTACTACCACCACCCCTACTCAGGGGGCCTGGATGCCTGTCACTACTACCATCCCCACTCATAGGGGGATGGATGCCTACCACTAACACCACCCCTACTCATGGGGGCCTGGATGCCTACCACTACCACCACCCCTACTCAGGGGGGCCTGGATGCCTACCACTACCACCACCCCTACTCAGGGGGGCCTGGATGCCTATCACTACTACCATCCCCACTAATAGGGGGATGGATGCCTACCACTAACACCACCCCTACTCAGGGTGCCTGGATGCCTGTCACTACTACCATCCCCACCCATAGGGGAATGGATGCCTACCACTAACACCATCCCCACTCATAGGGGGATGGATGCCTACCACTAACACCATCCCCACTCATAGGGTGCTGGATGCCTACCACTACCACCACCCCTACTCAGGGGGGCCTGGATGCCTGTCACTACTACCATCCCCACCCATAGGGGGATGGATGCCTACCACTAACACCATCCCCACTCATAGGGTGCTGGATGCCTACCACTACCACCACCCCTACTCAGGGACGCCTGGATGCCTACCACTACCACCACCCCTACTCAGGGGGGCCTGGATGCCTACCACCACCCCTACTTAGGGGGGCCTGGATGCCTACCACTACCACCACCCCTACTCAGGGGGGCCTGGATGCCTGTCACAACTACCATCCCCACTCATAGGGGGATGGATGCCTACCACTAACACCATCCCCACTCATAGGGTGCTGGATGCCTACCACTACCACCACCCCTACTCAGGGGGCCTGGATGCCTACCACTACCACCACCCCTACTCAGGGGGCCTGGATGCCTGTCACTACTACCATCCCCACTCATAGGGGGATGGATGCCTACCACTACCACCACCCTACTCAGGGGGCCTGGATGCCTGTCACTACTACCATCCCCACCCATAGGGGGATGGATGCCTACCACTACCACCACCCCTACTCAGGGGGGCCTGGATGCCTGCCACTACTATCATCCCCACTCATAGGGGGATGGATGCCTACCACCACCACCACCCCTACTCAGGGGGGCCTGGATGCCTGTCACTACTACCATCCCCACTCATAGGGGGATGGATGCCTACCACTAACACCACCCCTACTCATGGGGGCCTGGATGCCTACCACTACCACCACCCCTACTCAGAGGGGCCTGGATGCCTGTCATTACTACCATCCCCACTCATAGGGGGATGGATGCCTACCACTACCACCACCCCTACTCATGGGGGCCTGGATGCCTGTCACTACTACCATCCCCACTCATAGGGGGATGAATGCCTACCACCCACACCACCCCTACACATAGGACGGGTAATGCATGACACAACCAGCATACTCCAACATAAGGAATGTCTGAAAATACATCCCACCAACACCATGACAAGCGTGTGTAGTCTGTGTCAAATGCCTACAACACTGAACATGACATTGAGCATACAATGTGACCCCCTATCACATGTGTCACACATAAATGTGTGTGGCCTCCACAATGCAAGCAGACCATGACCACTGTGGCAATGGGGTATAACACCCCATCATCACAGTGACCAAAAGGTAAGTGTAGGGTCCATAGCTGAAGCCCAATTGAACATTGTGGCAATGAGGTCTAAACCCCCATCACCACAGTGACCAAAAGGTAAGTGTGGGGTCCATAGCTGAAGCACATTTTGAACATTGTGGCAATGGGGTCTAAACCCCCATCATCACAGTGACCAAAAGGTAAGTGTGGGGTCCATAGCTGAAGCACATTTTGAACATTGTGGCAATGGGGTCTAAACCCCCATCATCACAGTGACCAAAAGGTAAGTGTGGGGTCCATACCTGAGGCACATTTTGAACATTGTGGCAATGGGGTCTAAAACCTCATCATCACAGTGACCAAAATGTAAGTGTTGTCATGGGAAAAGCTGCAAATGCCAAACAGCATGGATGATTCCTGGTCACAGAACAACAAACACATCTGTGGCATAGTAGTGCTTGTGTCTCATAGCAACAAACATTGGGTGAGGCAAACAGTGCAGTGCAAATAAGATATACCTTTGGCCATGTGCAGACAAACATCACCCATGGGGGCTGACATTGTCAACATTCGTCAATAACACAATAACAGAAGTGACCATCATAATGCAGCCCCACATATCTGCACCAATGGACACACAAATGTAGATATCCTGTGGAGACTGTAGATGTGAGGTGAACAAATACCATACCATGGCAGCAATGGGACATACAAACCATGATCATTGTGCTGACTGATGACCTAGGAGTCCCAGGGACAGCAGGGGAAACCCACCAAACAACATACAGCCAATGGCACACTAAAGATATGCCAATGCAGTGGTGCAGATGCACAAACACAAACAGGCAGCCTCACACTGCATATCAAACACAACAGGTGATGGGGGGGTGTGCCAGTGTCCCCAGGCAACCACACAACACATAAGGAGGCCTGAATCACAATTACACAGATGTGTATACAGTGCCACACAAAAGTAACTCATGGATCGAATTCCCCTATGTGGGCAATCAGGCATTGTTAGATGAGAGGGAGCCCAAATTACACATGTCACACAAGCTTGTAGGAACAGCAAATAACACAGCAAGAGACAGACCCACCACAGCACTACCCCCAGGGACCCCACATTGTGGAGACCCTGGCCTGCATGACAATCCCACTGTGATGACAAAGCTAGATGTCGTTCACACTGTGAACCACAGTCATGTGTCCTGAGCAACAAACTACCATCACACCTATACAAGCACAAATCAATCAGCACGGCCTGTCAGCCAAGGCCAACATGGAGGTAGGGGTCTAGCCGTGCAACAATTCTCATTTGCACACACTCAACACCACACACCTTGATCTCCACCAATGTGCAGCAGTGAAGCTCACATGGACTAGTGACATTGCACATGCACCCATGACAATCCCAGGGGTGGTGGTGGGAACTAAGGTGCAGAAACCCATCACACATGGCCAGTCAACAAGACTCGTGAATGTCTGACACACTGCACAGTACGCCGTACATGGGCATGACGTGAAATCCACCACAATCAATGGGATCCCGGACACAGTCACACACCAATGAAGAAGTCAAGGTCACCCACAAAGAACACACATAGACAACTTCCAACATTGCAGCTCTGACCCTGAGGAGTGGAAGCAGTCACACACACAACGTGTCACAATCACTGAAAGCTAACACAAACTGTAAATTACATAACTTGTGTAACCAACAAGTGCCAAGGGGAATCCTGACTGTGTCTCATCTGCGTTTGCCCACAAACTCAGCCCTGACAGCAAACACACCTATGGATGACACCCTGAAGACCAGTAATGTGCCATGCACCCACATCCCAGAGAACCCAGTGCGAAGATTTGGGGGAACATAGGTCAACTCAGCAAGCATCACAAACAGGAACATCACTAGGGATCCCAGCCTGCGTTGCAAAATGGAAGTGAACACACACAGACATGCTCACACAACACACACCTTGGGCTCAGGCAATGTCACGGAATTACACACTGCCATGAGGGGACTCCACTCCTGTGTAAGGAAAGCTGTGCCATACGTTGTCTCTGCAGGGCTCTATCATGTCAGCAGTACACTTGGTCACTCAGTCAACAATTAGCACAAAATGAAGGCTCTCGTCACATCAGCCTGGTCATGGGAGTGTCACCGAAATCATCTGCACAGATCCAACACACATGTATAGCAAGTTGCACTGATAACACAGATGAGTCCTTCCCCATTGATGCCCAAACTTGCATGTCCAGTGGAGATGGTCACACGGTCAGGGAAATAGACAAATTGAACAATGGCAAGCACAACTGATGTACAGGGTGTAAGCCACAGATGTGATATTGCAAATAAATGTAGGAAATCCCATTGGCAAATATTGAATACATGACACCCTCATATTGCTGCAAAGGATGACATGGCTACACACCAGGATAGGACACATTCCCCCTGGACCACATGGGGTCCTGCACAGTAACACTTCAATTTCATGATATCAAAAATCACCATCACTGCAGCAAGGGCATGGTTAGCATCATCAACATCATGTACATCTGAAGCAAAACCACCAGAGAACAGAAAGGAGCTTTATTCAGCATATGTGTGTGAAATAGAAAAGTCCAGAAAAAGACAAAGGCCAATGGCCAGTCCAACAGTTAAGTCCGAACAGGGTGACAGTGGCAGATGTCACCCTTTGCTTGCCTGCACTGATACGGACCAGGGACATTCCCCTTGGAGGGGCATACGGGGGGGCAGGCCAGGCACCGCAGGGACAAGATCAGGGCTCACCAGAAGGAGGCAGGGAAGGGGTGGCTGGTGCTGGAGAGTCACTGACAACTGCAGTGGAGGTGTCTGACATGGTGTGTGCCGGCACAACTGAGGGGCATGAGTCAGATGGTGTGAGTGCCGGCCCCACTGCAGTGGTCTGGCCAGATGGAGTGGACAGGTTCCCCACTGCAGTGCCCAAGTCAGACGGGGTGGTAGTGGACTCCACTGCAGTGCCTATCTCCAGGGGAGTAGAATGGGGTTCAGGTAAGGTGGGCAGGACAGAGGGGAGGACACGGTCTCCACACCAGTGACACAAACATGTGCAGCGGGGGTGTGAGGCTGGAAGAGCAAGTGGTAGGGGGAGAAGGCCGGATCATTTTGGGGATGGTGTATCTGTGGGTGGGGGAACCTGGGGCAGGGTGAGGTGGGGGAACCAGTGTTGTGGGGGCCTGAGGGATGGAGGAAGGAGACTGTGTGGTTGGAGCTGCAGGGCGGTGGCGGGGTCTTGCTCTTCCTTGACCGGGGGACTTGCGTGTGGGGGCCTTAGTTTGTCTGTGCCCCTGGGGGAGGGTGTCCGGGGGTGAGGGGCACTCCCCTCTGTGTGGGTGGACTTCCTCTTCCCCCTGAATGCTGGATCAGCTGGATCGGAGGGGAAGAGGCCGAGGTCACAGAGGAAGAGCTGCTGTTTAGGTGGGGTAGCAGGTGAGGCAAGGGAAGGGGTCTTGGAGGGAGAGGATTTGGGGGACTGCGGAGTGACTGTGGATGCCTGTGTGTGTGTCTGTTCCCCATCCCCTGTGGGTGTGGTATCAGTCCCCTGAGGATGCTTGCGTGCATGTTTTGCCTTTGTTTTGGGTATTTCTGTGCTGCTTGTGTCTGTGTGTTTGGGTGATTGTGCAGGTGTGCATGTGCTTGGGACAGGTAGGGTGCCAGGAAGTGTGGATGGGGCAGAGGTAGGAGGGGTGAGGGACTGTTGGAGGAGGGACACTGCTGCCGTCAGGGAGGAGTCCATGGACTTATTGCTCCTCTGTAGGGCAGACATGCCAGATGAGATGCCCTCCATGAACGACACCAGCTGTGTCAACAGAGTGGTGTGTGCATGGAGGACACTCAGCATTGCTGTCTGCCCTACATGGAGCTGGCGAAGTAAGTACACAGACTCCTCACTCAGGGCAGCAGGGGACACAGGGGCAGGGGTGCGGTGCCTGGCACGAAGGAGACACGCTCCCGAACACGGGAGCCTCCACGGACCTCTGGAATGGGAGCCGATGGGAGGGCGGTGGTGGTGGTGGTGGTGGTAGCCATACTAGCTGGGGTGTGGTGGCTGCTGACACCCGCCTCCACAAGGGAGTCATCCTCTGAGCTGCTGTGGTCCGCAGCTGAGGTGGATGGTGCTGAGGACTCCTCGGTGTGGCTCCCCTCGCCCTCTGTGCCACTGGGTCCCTCCGACCACTCATCGGCTGCTGACCCAGTCTGGCTCTGCAGCTCCTCCTGGTCCGTGGAGCTGTCCCCTCCTGTGGCCGTGGATGTATCTGCAAACAATTAGGGAAACAGACAAACATCAGTCACCTGCACTGACCGCACACACCCCAGTAAGTACAGCACATTACAGAGCAAGCCCTGGCATCCTTAGTTGAACATTGCCAAAAGTGCTCACACAGATTAGGAGAAGCCAATTGTCAGTCTGATGGTCAACCATGGCACTCACACCCCTCCTGGCCTTTGTAGTAGGGTTCTGTTCTACCATATAACACAGACCTATGCACCTTTCTGCTCTGCCCATGAAACATGGCACTCCCATATAGGCCCCACCAGTCAGGCCCTGATAGATGACCTAAGCTGTCCATTTTTCTTTTAGCCTTTTAGTACCTGTCACAGTGGTCCACCCCCCCCCTTAGATACATACACTTAGGCCCAAAACCACCTCCTTAGATGCACACACACATGTAGGCCCAAGAGGCCACTGCCTCTTGCTATCATTTTTTAATACAACAAATCTTGTAGGCCTTTCTGACCTGACAGCAGGGACCTGTGCCATCCACCGCGGCACCAGCCCCCCCCTTGTAAATATCCACAGTCACAAGAATAAGGTTAGCCCACACGTATGTGACACTCTGCTGGTACATCTTGCTCTTTCACAAGCAATGTTTGCAAAATTTTAACTTATGAAACTTTCCACGCTTGCTCCACTGAAACTGAAAAGGCGGCTACGTGACAGAGAAATAATATATGAAATCTCAATTTCTGAGCATCTTACGGTAAAAGTTATCTTTTTCTTATGTTTGCGGTCAAGAGCACCGACCACCTGCTAAAAGCCCCTGTTTTCACCATGATACCACTTCTCTGTTCTTCAAAAAACTTCCCACAGTTACTGTAAGCGTGTGGTCAAGGACCCACGTCAGGGCCCACGTCAACTGTGGGTAGGAGTTCTGCATTAAGCCATATAAAAGGTTTGCACCCATGTCCACGCCCTGAACTCTTCATACCAGTGCATTGCATGGGGAGGGTTCCCGGTCGGTCGTTCTCCTGATCTTGGGCCTAGAACTTCTACTCTCAAGGTGGTAATGCTCTTTTCTGATTGCTAGCCTTTTGGCTTTGTCAGCCTCTCTAATTTAGCTCATCCACACCCAATTCGTTGCATTTATCCTAGCTTAAACTGTGTAGCCTTGGATGGTTCTTGCTCTCTTATTTAAGATTTGCCTTCTAGGCGCTTGCCTAATCATGATCCCTCTTTTAAGACTTGCCCCATAGGCTGTAGCTCACTATAGATAGTTACATAGATCTTTGTGCTTCACTTAAAATATGATTAGTAATATTGTTGATGCTTTCATTTTCATCCTGCTCATGTGTTGACGAGCAGCATTAAATAAACAGTTCTCGGTGTTACTGAATTGCTTAACAAAGTGCCACTGTATTTCACACAGTTGTTCCTTCTTTTCAAGTGAACGAGCAGAGTGCGGGTCGTGCTCTCATGAGCCGGTAAGCAGAAGGGTGCGACCACCCATTTACCCTCAAACAGCTTGCACCCATCTGTCTGGTGCCTGTCGGATGGTAATACCCCAGTGTGGACACATGCACCAGTTGTTGGACATTGTAGGGAACACGGTGAAGTATGTGAACATGCACACATCACATCTCTTGCCACTGAGTCAGTACAGGTGTCTGGATAAAGAGATGGCCAGAGTCTAATTTGAAATGCATGTGATGCATACCAGCACCAGACACCATGATACACCCATGTCATCATAGTCAATGCCACAATGGGGTGCATGTTGCACATGTCACTCCCCTGCAGGATCACTCTTAGGAAGTTTAATGCCATGGCACATGCATGCCTGCAAAGTCATACATCACTGTCTCCAGTCACATGGGCAGGGCAGCCAGCCAACAACAGTCTGCACTGTGTCACAATCCTAGGTCATGGGGAATGCAAGTTCTGTAGCTGACAAGTGCACATGTCCATCCCCCACACCACATCATCTGAACTCTTATTTGTCCTCGTCATACCAATTGGACATATCGGAGACATGAAACACAACTCTCTGAACCTGAGCACCTCACAGTCTGCTGTGAATGAAAAACAGCTGCCTGAACTTCTCAGTCGCATGCACCAGTCTGCACAGTCAAGTGATCAAACACCTATATGTCACCCAAGTATCGTCTCTCATGCTCACATCTCAGATGGCATGCTGAGCCATAACCGATAAACACCCCAGTAGTCCTGACAACGAAGCCACAGCACAATGACACAGAGGCAGACACCTGAGGGAACATTTCACTGAGCACAACGTGTCAGCTGATACACGGGAGTGGGAGTACAGAGTGTATTGTATGCCCTGGAGTAGGCATGACTGTCCTGCTCTACGTGAAAGAGGGATGAGCCCTGGACAGTAGGCATGTGGCTAAGCATGTGTGACACACTTGATATACATACTCCTGAGGCCCAAACATTGTTCCCACCCGCAGCATGGGGGTGTGCCAAATACCCCAGGCACATGTGGTGAGTCAGATCAGCAATTGGAACACATATCAAAGTTACACGCAGATTACATGTCAGAACTCAGGCATTGTGTAAGCAATTGACCCACCCATGAAGCCCACCACAAAGGTACGGTAACAAATGCTGTCCCCCACCCTGAGCTAAGCAAAATGCAAGGACACAGTACCCAAGTGACACAATTTCCATACTGTAAGGGCCACACCTGGGTATCAGATGAGGAGTGGGCATGTCACAATTGAGGGACATGGGTCCTGGACCACAAGACTGATGTACTGTGGAGGTTTAACCAGGCCAGAGGAGGGCACATAGCATGTCAGACAAAGTTCACAGTGCAGTCATGGACTCACCCCCTCCTTGCTGCTGTCTGGCCTTCACCTGCCCATCCAGGTCAGGGAAGACCACCGCCAGGATCCGGAGCATGTGGGGGGTCAGGGTCCAGTGTCCGCCCCTCCTGCGAGGAGGCGACAGCTTCAGCTGGACCCTTGCGATCCTCCGGGTCCAGCCCCGAAGGTCCTGCCACCTCTTCTGGCAGTTGCTGATCCGGCGCTTGTAGTCCCCCACGGATCGTACTGCCCGGACGATGTTCAGCCAGATCTCCTGCTTCTGGTGGGCATCAACCTGTGAGGATGACAAAGGGAAAAAGGCCATTACTACACATGCAACATATCCGTGCATCACACTGTTGGATATACATGTCTCAATCACAGGGGCATATGATGTACACAGGCAGTGCAACTATGGCTATGAACAGTTTACCAGCAGTTACTAAATGTTATCATTGCCTGGGAAGTCAAACCTTGTTGGAATGCACTGTTACTGCACTATACCTGTTCAGTGCATGTAACTACACACTTTGGGGGTGAGAACTACTCAGTGAGCATGCTAGCCAGTGGTGTGCACACTGGAAGTCTTGCTAGTCAGACAACATGCACATTTAGTAAGGCAGTGGACAGCACACTCACCTGCTCCCCTGGTTTCCCATACAGCTTGCTGTACTGTGGAAGGAGGCTGTCCAGCAGGGCCTGGTTCTCCTCAGCGCTGAAGGCTGGGGCTCTCTCCACAGTACGTGCCATTGCAGTAGCCAGAGGATGCAGAGACAGCAGCAGTGTTGGTGGCAGATGTCGTCCTGGAGCATGTACTGCAGGCAAGTGAGCTCTCAGGGGAACAGCCAGCATTATATGTGTGCTGCAGAGGCAGATACTGTCCCATGTGTCCAAAGTGATAGGTCCAAGTCGATTGCATCGTCTGAATCTGGCCAATCCATGGAATTGCACCACTTATACACGCCCACAGCATCCTTCAAAAGTTAAACTTCATGACACCCATGAATTTGCAACATTGTTGTGGCTGGCCAACTGAATTCACTGCATCAGACTCGTTAAAGCTTCGAAAACGCGTCCGTTGCAATGCCAGGACCTAGCCAATGCATGCGCACCGATCGGACCTTTGCTGTACAACGCGTATTTCAAAAAACAACGCGTACCCGTTCACATCAAATGCAATGTCCAATGCGTGCGCACCGATCGGTCCATTGCTGTACAACGCGTACCCACTCACATCATATGCAATGGCCAATGCGTGCACACCAATCGGTCCATTGCTGTACAACGCATACCCGCTCACATCATATGCAATGGCCAATGCGTGCGCACCGATCGGTCCATTGCTGTACAACGCGTACCCGTTCACATCAAATGCAATGGCCAACGCGTGCGCACCGATCGGTCCATTGCTGTACAGCGCGTACCCGCTCACATCATATGCAATGGCCAATGCGTGCGCACCGATCGGACCATTGCTGTACAGCGCGTACCCGCTCACATCATATGCAATGGCCAATGCGTGCGCACCGATCGGTCCATTGCTGTACAACGCGTACCCGCTCACATCATATGCAATGGCCAATGCGTACGCACCATCGGTCCATTGCTGTACAATCCGTACCTGCTCACATCATATGCAATGGCCAATGCGTGCGCACCGATCGGACCATTGCTGTACAACGCGTACCCGCTCACATCATATGCAATGGCCAATGCGTGCGCACTGATCGGTCCATTGCTGTACAACGCGTACCCGCTCACATCATATGCAATGGCCGATGGGTGCGCACCGATCGGTCCATTGCTGTACAACGCGTACCTGTTCACATCAAATGCAATGGCCAATGCGTGCGCACCGATCGGTCCATTGCTGTAGAACGCGTACCCGCTCACATCATATGCAATGGCCAATATGTGCGCACCGATCGGACCATTGCTGTACAACGCGTACCGCTCACATCATATGCAATGGCCAATGCGTGCGCACCGATCGGTCCATTGCTGTACAACACGTACCCGCTCACATCATATGGAATGGCCAATGCGTACGCACCGATCGGTCCATTGCTGTACAACGCGTACCCGCTCACATCATATGCAATGGACGATGGGTGCGCACCGATCGGTCCATTGCTGTACAACGCGTCCCTGTACAAGTCACTCGCATATGTCACCATGCTTGTCACTGGTGAACGTATGCCAGCCACATATACTTGCCAGGGACTCAGGGGCACACCTACAACACCACAGCCTGTCCACACTGTATCCTAAGGCATGTAAGGCTGCATTACCTTTTCTGTGTATGGGGGTCAACATGTGGTTTTTTGGTTGGTCAGAGCATGTGGCATGGTCACATTTCCAGGTTGTGTATGTGTATGTCATGTCACATACCCCCTGAGTCCCATGTGGGAAGGTATGTACGTCACAGCGTCTCCCATTGCCACAATAGTGATGGCCCTCCACAGTCTGTGTGCATGTTGTGTTTCCGATGTCTCTGATTCCATGTGCACAATGGGAGACAGTCTCCACATCCACGTTGTTTGTGCATGGACTTTGATGTTGTGCGTGTGTGTGTCACAGACGTCCATGTCTGTACTGCAGAGGCCACAGGGGCCACTACCTGTGGGAGTCATGGTTTTTTTGCTGACGTGTACATGATACGCCATGTCATGCCAGTGTCCATGTGGCAATACAGGGTCCCTGGGAATCTACCTGTCAATGAGCTGTGATGCCTGTGGCACATCTGTCCTGACATGTCACTGTGGTGTGTGTTTGGAACGTGACAGCAGTAAATGGGTACTGTGACACAACCTAATGATTTCCCATAGCACAACCTGGAACTTGTTGTCAACACATGTTGAACTGTGATGTTAGATGTTGGCCATGTAGGTGCCATATATGTCCATACAGAAAGGCACACACATCAGGTACTTGTGTCTCGTAATGATGTATCATGTGATATTGAGTATGGTCAATGGCACATATGTGGGGTGACTGACAATCTTTCTTTCTTCACCTATGCACTGTAGGGCACCAGCTGTCCATAGACCATTCCCTGACCTTGCAACGATGGTGGAACGTGACTGCATCCGACAGTACCGCTTCAACAGGGCACAGATTGAAGAATTGGCGGTGCAGTTGGCCCCACATTTGCAACCTGGCCGGCCATACCCTACAGCGCTGACCCCCAAGGTGAAGGTGATGGCAGCCCTACACTTCTTTGCCACCGGTATCTTTCAACACACTGTGGCGTCTGCTGGTGGGATGTCACAGACTATGTTCAGCCATGTGCTGCACGATGTTTTGGAGGCAATGTTGAGAAACCTGAACCAGTACATCTATTTCCCTAAACGTCAACAACTCACTGACGTCAAGAGTGACTTCTATTCCCTGGGGAGGATGCCACATGTCATTGGCTCCATTGATGGGACACATGTGGCTTTGGTACCACCACAGGCACATGAGCAGGCATACAGGAACAGGAAACATTATCATTCAATCAATGCTCTGGTGGTATGTCTTGCAGATATGAGCATCACACATGTGTGTGCCCGTTTCCCCGGTTCGGCACACGATGCCTACGTGATGAGGAGTAGTCGCATCCCGAGGATGATGTCACAGATGCAGAACCAGCGTGCCTGGCTTGTCGGTGTGTACTGACTTTGTACCATTGTGTGTGTTCTGCTATGTTGTATTCCGCCCTCTTTTCCAACTCAGCTAATGTGCAATTGTCTGTCTGTAGGTGACTCCGGATACCCCAACATGCCGTGGTTGCTGACACCCCTCAGGAAACCTGTGACACCAGCCCAGATGCGCTACAATGAGGCACATGGTCGGACCAGGAGAGTGATCGAGGGGACATTTGGTCTCCTGAAGAGCCGCTTCCGCTGCCAGTACAAGACAGGAGGGGCCCTCCCATATGCCCCAGCAAAGGTGTGCAAGATTGTCATCGTCTGCTGCATGCTACACAACCTGGCAGTGCGGAAGGAGTTGCCTCTCATCCTGGATGACGATGACCAACATCCGCCACCTGTGGAGGATCCTGGCCTGGGCCACGATGCCAGTGATGATGATGATGATGAGGGTGATGTCCGCACACAGGTCATCACCAACTTCTTCAGCTGAATGTGAGTATCCAGAGAGTTGTCATGTCAATGATGTGAGTTTGTATGATATGTGTGGGTGGTGCTCTGGTGCTGTTTGAGTGTGGCCATGTGCTACTTGACTGGATGCGTGCAGCGATGTGTCCTTACAGGTAGTCTGTACTCCCCAACAGTGTTGACATGCTAACTTGGTTTTGTGTAGGTATCTTGTGACATGTATTGGGCATGAGTATTGCAGTTCTGTCCTGTTCTTCAGTGCTTTTGACTGTGTGTCATGTCTGTCTTTCACAGGGTGCTTACAGAGTTGTTTGGTCAACTTGGATCCCCTGACACCATGATTCAGCTTTCAGGGTGGCAGCAGTCGTTTCCCTACAGGTGATGTGCCACACACCCCTGGACTTTATTTCTTCTACACTTTTTGACTGTGTGGCCACTGCCACGTGGGATTACCTTGCATTTGTAGTGGAAACAACATGTTGCAAATGTGTAATAAACCTGTGCTTCACTTTGGGATGTGCGTTGTCTGTGGTCACACATCTGACTGACATTTGCTTACTGCACCTGTGGGCTAGTTAACACAGACTCTGAATAGGTGTGGTGTCTGTGCATTCCACTGTATTTCCTGGCAACATCAGTGTAGGCGAAGAGTCCGATGGCCCTGGTGTCTATGTGTCGTGAAGCCCTAGTGGTGTGTCTCCCTCATATGTGTCACGTCGCCATGACTCACATGACGGTGTTGAACTTGCTGTGGCAGTTAGCATGCACAGTGTCATTTAGCAGATCATAATCTCCATGACAAAAACAACGTTGGAATCACAACAGAGGCAAGTATGGTGTATTAGTGAGTTTATTACATACATGTGTGAGGATAGTGCACAGGATGGTGGGTGCTGTACATTGGTATTGTAATCCAAAGTTCCCAGATGAGTTGGAAGTGTTGGTAGCAGACATGTCCTGAGTATAGTCCACAGTCATCTGATACATTAGTCTAACTTAAACTCCCCATGTCATGTGGGAGAGTTGTGTTGCATTCGACAGGGTGAACAGTTTGCACACAAAGGAGAATTTCCAGAAGAGGTGTTGGGTTCCTGGGGGATGTACATGGCCATCGGCCTCTCAGTTGTCCTTCCTCGGACGACCCCTCTTCTTTCTGGTGGGACCGTCACGTGCAGGCCGCTGTGGTGCAGAGGACTCTCCACCAGAGTCATCCTCCCTCCCTGTGGCAGTTGCAGTTGTTGCGGCACCAGATGTTGTGGGCACACAGGGAGGTGTGGACATGTTGGTGCTAATCTGGCGGAGGCATGTCAATATGTCCCTCTGCACCGCTGTCAGTTCTTCCAATGTGTCCCACTTGGACTCTATGCCAGACATGTGTGTCTCCACGCGGGACATGTGTGTCTCCACACGGGACATGTGTGTCTCCACACGGGACATGTGGGAGTCCAAGCGGGCATGATGGGTAGCCTGCTGCTGTTGAATGTCCTTGAGGATCCCCACTACCTGGCTGACCTCTCCGGTGCTATTCTGGTACGCCTCAGCAATGCGTGCCAGTTGTGGGTCATCATGCAGTCCAGATCCCTCTGCAAACAGCGACCTCTGCCTACCACCCCTACCACCACCCCTGGCCACACGTGCGGGAGCTGCCGTGGCACGCACAGGTGACCCTCGGCCCCCTTGGGGGTTGGTACTGGGGTTGTTGTCCGATGCTTCACGGTGGGCTGTGGTCCCTGTGCTGTTGTCATTGAGTGTCATTGGTCTGTCTGTGTCAGCGGGGGTGGTCTGTGTGTTGGGAGATGTTGGAGGAATGGGTGCAGGGGGTGCAGATGGTTGTCCTGCTGGTGCTGCATGATGACTCCCACCGGAGGTGCCAGGTTGGTCTTCGCCATCCGATGAGGGCAGAGGCTGTTCCACACCAGAGAGCTCAGGGTCCCCCGGAGCCTGGGACAGGGACTCCTCCTCATCTGCTGCTGTGTCCCCATCATCACCTGTTTTTGGAAGAGACACACAATGTATGTTATGTTTCTGCAGGCATCACTGGTTCAAACACATGACAGTTGTGACTGTACCTCTGGATGCGGGCCTGTACATTGCATTGTCCTAAGTTGTCACAGTCAGAGGTTGATATTGGTGTGGCTCATTGTCCTGCCAACCTGATGCATTTCTATATGGATGTTGAGGTGTGTGCATGACCAGCATTGGTGGTATTTGGTTGACATCCGGACCTCCTTCTCCCCCCAGCCCAGTTGTCCCACCATGAAGCATGCCACACTTGCAGTGGGTGCAGGTTGACTCTCAGGATGTCAGGTCAGTGGTGTCCTGCTGTTGGGTGGTGCACAGTTCCCAGCAGGGCCTTGTGCTCCCCACAGCAGTACCCAGTGTCAGCCATCTTGTCAGTCCTTTTCCACTCCCTGTGATGTGAGCATGGTTCAGAGTGGTGTTGATGGGCCAATTGTGAGGGTGACCAATATCTGTGACTACAACTCCCATCATGCTATTGCCTACACCCCCCTTCCCAGCATGCCCATACTTCCTTCCTTTTGAGTGGACTTCACTGTGTGTGAGTGTGACAGCAATGGCAAGATGGCTGACAGTGTGGTCCTTTTGTTTGTTGGTGCCCAGTTCCCAGCAGGGCCTTGTGCTCCCCACAGCTGTGGCCAGTGTCATACATCTTTGAAGTGGCTTTTCACTCCCTGTGAGGTGTGTGCATGCTTCAGTGTGAGCTTGCTGGGCCATGCAAGTGGGGGATGTTGAGCTGTGACTACCACTCCCATCATGCTATTGCCTACACCCCCCTTCCCAGCATGCCCATACTTCCTTCCTTTTGACTCTGCTTCCCTGTGGGGTAGTGTGCCTGTGCTGACAGGATGGCTGACAGTGTTGTCCTGGCGTTTGTTTGGCTACAAGTCCCAAGAGTGTCCCTGTGCTTCACACAGCATAACCCAGGGTGGTGGTTC
The DNA here is from genome assembly GCA_963921515.1 of Calotriton arnoldi. Classification (NCBI taxonomy): domain Eukaryota; kingdom Metazoa; phylum Chordata; class Amphibia; order Caudata; family Salamandridae; genus Calotriton; species Calotriton arnoldi. Next base: position 213,170 of record CAWUFW010017832.1, read on the forward strand.
TTTGTGGGATAGTTAATTAGAGTGTGAGGCATTGCATTCTCCCAGGTGGGTTATGTGGAGTTTGTGTTAAGGGGGTGTGTGGGAAAAGCTGCTTGTAACTATGGTCAGAGCTGTCAGTCCTCCTTCCCACCCAGCCAGATATCCCACCATGGAACGTGCTTCCATTGCAGGGAGTGCAAGTTGGCTTTCAGGATGTCAGTCAGTGGTGTCCTGCTGTTGGTTGTTGCACAGTTCCCAGCAGGGCCTTGTGCTCCCCACAGCAGTACCCAGTGTCAGCCATCTTGTCAGTCCTTTTCCACTCCCTGTGATGTGAGCATGGTTCAGAGTGGTGTTGATGGGCCAATTGTGAGGGTGACCAATATCTGTGACTACAACTCCCATCATGCTATTGCCTACACCCCCCTTCCCAGCATGCCCATACTTCCTTCCTTTTGAGTGGATTTCACTGTGTGTGAGTGTGACAGCAATGGCAAGATGGCTGACAGTGTGGTCCTGTTGTTTGTTGGTGCCCAGTTCCCAGCAGGGCCTTGTGCTCCCCACAGCTGTGGCCAGTGTCAGACGTCTTTGAAGTGGCTTTTCACTCCCTGTGAGGTGTGTGGATGCTTCAGTGTGAGCTTGCTGGGCCATGTGGGTGGGGGATGTTGAGCTGTGACTACCACTCCCATCATGCTATTGCCTACACCCCCCTTCCCAGCATGCCCATACTTCCTTCCTTTTGAGTGGACTTCACTGTGTGTGAGTGTGACAGCAATGGCAAGATGGCTGACAGTGTGGTCCTGTTGTTTGTTGGTGCCCAGTTCCCAGCAGGGCCTTGTGCTCCCCACAGCTGTGGCCAGTGTCAGACATCTTTGAAGTGGCTTTTCACTCCTGTGAGGTGTGTGCATGCTTCAGTGTGAGCTTGCTGGGCCATGCGGGTGGGGGATGTTGAGCTGTGACTACCACTCCCATCATGCTATTGCCTATACCCCCTTCCCAGCATGCCCATACTTCCTTCCTTTTGACTCTGCTTCCCTGTGGGGTAGTGTGCCTGTGCTGACAGGATGGCTGACAGTGTTGTCCTGGCGTTTGTTTGGCTACAAGTCCCAAGAGTGTCCCTGTGCTTCACACAGCATAACCCAGGGTGGTGGTTCTTTGTGGGATATTTAATTAGAGTGTGAGGCATTGCATTCTCCCAGGTGGGTTATGTGGAGTTTGTGTTAAGGGGTGTGTGGGAAAAGCTGCTTGTAACTATGGTCAGAGCTGTCAGTCCTCCTTTCCACCCAGCCAGATATCCCACCATGGAACGTGCTTCCATTGCAGGGAGTGCAAGTTGGCTTTCAGGATGTCAGTCAGTGGTGTCCTGCTATTGGTTGTTGCACAGTTCCCAGCAGGGCCTTGTACTCCCCACAGCAGTACCCAGTGTCAGCCATCTTGTCAGTCCTTTTCCACTCCCTGTGATGTGAGCATGGTTCAGAGTGGTGTTGATGGGCCAATTGTGAGGGTGACCAATATCTGTGACTACAACTCCCATCATGCTATTGGCTACACTCACTTCACCAGCATACACAGAATTCCTTCCTTTCAGTGAGCTTCCCTGTGAGGTGGTGTTCTAGTGGTGGCAAAATATCTGACTGTGTTTGTTGGTTAGATTTGTGCCACTGCCTTGCTGTATTTGTTGTTAGGTTTGTACATGTCATGACACAGTTACATATCACTATGAGATGGCATGTATTGTGTTTATCTGACTGACAGACACATCTTGGGGTGATTATCTTTTTGTTGCTGTGGATTTGCTAAAGGTGCATGGTTTGACTATCCCCTTGACAGTGATGTGTGTGTATTGTCACACAATATTGTGTATATTTGTTGTGTACTCACCAGGCTCTGGGATGTTTGATAGTCCATATACGCTCACTGGTGGAAGGATGGCCCGCACCTTCTCCTCCCAGGGCCTGAGGTATACTGGTTTGGCAGGAGGGCCACTGCCGGTGCGCTGACTCAAGACGTAATCCTTCTTTAGTAGGTCCTTGACCCTCCTGCGCACATCATACCACCTGTTCTGGATGTCTTCCTTTGTGCGCAAACATGGTGATTGTGCGTTCACCCTGTCGACGATCCTCTCCCACATCTTGGTTTTCTGCGACATGGTGGTCTGTTGGACCAATGTACCAAACAACTGTGGCTCTACCCTGAGGATCTCATCTACCAGGACTTCCAATTCACTGTCTAGGAACTTTGGATTCTTCTTTGGGGGCATGGTGATGGGTGGTGGTGGTGATTGATGTGTGTGTGTGTGCAAGTGAGGGTGTGTGAGTGTAGGTTTTGCTGGGTGTATGTGAGGATGCTATTTGTTGAGGTGCTAATGGTGTGTGGCTTGTGTGATGGATGAGCTGTGAGTGTGTCTGTGGTTGCTGTCTGATGGTGTTCTGTGCTGGCAGGTCAGTTGAATTTGCAAAGGATCATGGTAGGGATTTGTGGCCTTTATATGGGTGGAGTTGTGGGTGTGTCTTTGTTCCATGTTTTCCCCCACCAGTATTTATTGGCTTTGTAATTGCTTGTTTGGCCCTTTTTTTTGTATTTTTTCCTTTGTATTTTTTGTGCATGTAGGAGACGTTCTTCTGACCGAGTAGGACACTGCAGTTGTCTCGTGCGAGCTTCTCCGAGTCATTCACGCTGTGTTTCTGCTAGGTTTCATGTGCGGCGTACGCGTCGGTCGCGGAGTATTGGGTTGCTTCGGCTGGATTTTGTATGCGTGTTGGTCGTACGGCTTGGGCTCCGTGCGACTCGGTCTGGTTTTACACGCATTGCATCGAACTGCGCAGGTCGGAGTTCGCGGGTACGTTTCGGTCGGGTTCATTCCTGGTGCGTGTCGGTCGGTTCAATTCGCGTGGTTTCCCGGCCGGATAGCTGGTTTCCGTGCGGTTCGGTCGTTCGGCTTGTGTTCCGTACGAGTCGGTCGTGATTCACATGCATTTCATCGTACTACGCAGGTCGGGCAGCGCCGGTACGTGTCGGTCGGACTATATTCCCGTACCGAGTCGATCGGTATGTTTTCCGGCCCGAATCGGAATCGGCCCCAAAGTGCGTCCGACGCTTTTCCGCCGGTCGGCAATCGGCAGCGTACTGGGGCCTTAATATGGTGGCGGTGAATTGCTTTGGTGGCCCGCTGCGGGGTGGGGGGCTGCACTTGGGGGGTACCCCCCTTCATTGCCATGCACAAGGTGTCAGGCACCACGCGGTGCCTGCCACGTTGTGCATGGCAATGCACAACATGCCTCAGCACCACCCGCCGCAATGTCAACAATGCGGAATGCGACTGCCACGGTGGCGGTCGCATCCTAATTGGCGGTGCAGGACCGCCACACGTCTGGTGGCCAGTCTCAGCACCACAACAATGGTGGGTGGACTGATGTCCTCCCGCCATTGTAATGAGCCCCTTAATTTGGTTTATTATCCAGCACTTTCCCTGAGTTTATTAGGTTTTGGAGTTGGAATAGTAATTTATTTTGGTTTATTATCCAGCACTTTCCCTGAGTTTATTTGGTTTTGGAGTTGGAATAGTAATTTATTTTGGTTTATGATTCAGCACTTTCCCTGAGCTTTGTAGGTTTTGGAGTGGGAATAGTAATTTATTATGGTTTATTATCCAGCACTTTCCCTGAATTTAATTGGTTTTGGAGTTGGAAAAGTAATGTATTTTGGTAAATTATCCAACACTTTCCATGAATTTAGTTGGTTTTGGAGTTGTAATAGTAATTTATTATGGTTTATTATCCAGCACTTTCCCTGAGTTTTGTTGGTTTTGGAGTTGGAATAGTAATTTATTATGATTTATTATTCAGCATTTTTTCTGAGTTTAGTTGGTATTGGAGTTAGGAATAGTAAATTGTATTGTTCATTAGCAATTTTATTTTTATAGTTTGTATGTACATTTAAATAAGAAAGGAGATGTATGTTAGTTATTATTGTAAACATTTTTATTTGTTAACAGTTAAGTTTTTTTGTTTTACACTTTATTTGTTATCATTTGGTTTTGTTATACATTTTTCATAATATTCAAAACATGATTCAGGTATTTTCATGTTGTTCAAAATTTATTATAAAGTATAATATATTTTTAACATACATTTTTTATGTAGAATTGGAAAATTAACAATTTTTTTACATACATATATTTTTAAACATTTCAGAAAAATGGTAAATTTTTTTGAAGTATAGTCATGTAATAGTAAAGTAAATATATTTGTTGTTTATTTATTATAAACAATTTGACTTTGATTGTTTATTACTTTTTATGAGAAAAAGTAAACATTGAAATCATTCTTTTAAACAATTTTTAATGCATTTTATATAATGTATTTTTAATACAATTATATAATATGTATTTTACAGTTTTGTTTGTATATTTTATTATTTAGTATATTGAATATTATTTTTATTAAAATAATATTTAATATATTAAATAATTTACAGTGTATAACAAATATATATTTTCACATATATTTTTTATTTATACATTTTTATGTTTTGTAAATTTACAGTGCATGAAATAAACTTACAATTATATATATTAAATATTATATTTTTGTATTTTGATAATATAATATTTGATATTTATTTTACAATTTTTGTATGTTTTATGAACATTTGTAGTTTTTACAATAAATAAAGATATACATTTATTTTTTGCATTTTAGAATTTTTTCTCCATTCTTTTCTATGGGGAGTAAGTTTTTTTTCATTTTTATTATGTGGCCATTTTTTTCTACTTTCCTATCTATCTGTTTCGTTTTTAGGTCATTTTGGAAGATGGAACCTCGCAGTTGGGAGCTGCGTTTCGTCGCTTAAGGTAAGTTTGATTTAATTTACTTTTAAGGTAGTTTTAGGGTAGGGGGAGGTAGTAGTAGTGTAATTCGATTTGTTAGAAGGTTATTTGTTCGTTTTTGGTGTAGTTAAGTGATATTTTGGTAGTTTAGGGGCATATTTACAAGCCCCTTGCGCCACTTTTGCGCCGCCGTTATGTCACGCATGTGACGCAGCGGCGACGCAAACCATGCGCCGCGTTGCGCTATATTTACAACGTGACGCATCTAGGGAGATGCGTCACGTAGTAAACTCCTGCGCCACATGAAACCTGCATCAGGTTTCATGTGGGCGTACCGCCGCAGGGGGCGTTCCGGCGCAGGAATGCCTCGGAAAAGTGACATAGTGAAATCTACAAGATTTCACGCAGTCACTTTTCCGACGCTCGTGCGTCAAATCCTTACGCCTGCTTCAAGCAGGCGTAAGGATTGACGCACCATGTTAGGGATAGGGAAGGTTGGAACAGTGCTGGAGTTGCGTCGCGCTTGCGACACAACTTCAGCACTGCGCCAACCTTCCGCCCGGCAGATGCGTCACGCATCTGCTTATCCTTGCGCCACGATGCGCTGCATTGTAAATGCGGCGCATCGGACGTGGCGCAAGGGTAAACTTGCGTGACGCATTTTCCCTGGCGCATCCCTGCTGATATGCAGGGATGCGCCAGGGAACGTAAATATGCCCCTTAGTGTTTTATGTGTTTGACGTAGTGTTGGATAGGAGTAGAGTGTTATGTAGTGTTGGTTATGTGTTGTTTAATTCTGGTATTTTTTTTTTCTTTACAGGTTTTCCGGATCGTGAACGGATGGTGGTGTCGATGAGTTTCTTTTTTGATAAAAAAGGAAAATATATTTTGTTTAGTTAAAACAGGTTATTCTACATTTCCTTTTATTTTTCGGGTTTGTTGGAGCGTTTTTTTTTTTAAAGCTATTTTTCAGGTTTTTGAGGGTTTCGTTATTGAGAGGATTGCATCATTGGAGCCTTTTTCCTACAGTTTAATTTTTGCGTTTTTTTGGGTTCTCTTTCTGAATGGATTTGTTTTTCGATTTATCTTCTATGGATTTATTGGATCTCCAGGATTGTCTACTGCTACATAACTGTAAGTTATTTTTTATTATGGGTGGGAAATATTTTTTGTTACACTGATTTGTTTGTTTCTTTTTTCTTTTAATAATTATATTATGTCATATATATTTGTGTTGTTTTAAAAATTTTACATGACATAGAGGGTGATTACGATGGTGGTTCACCAGCATCGTAAGGCCTTTTTCCGCCCGCCAATCAGGATGGCGTGCGGTGTGCCTGGTGGGCGGAAAGCACGTCCGCCACGGGTCCGACAGAGGCAATTGTTACGATTGCCTGTCAGACCCACCCCGCATCCACAAAATGGTGGCGGTGCCTAACAGGCACCGCCCGCCAGATTTGGATGCTGCATCCCCGCCAGCCTGTCTATGGTGGTTCACCCGCCATTGAAAGTCTGGCGGGGATGTACTTTGGGGGCCCGTTGTGGACCCCCCTTGTGCAGGGGCATGTTGAATTTGCACTTGGGGGGCAACTATGGTGCCCCCCTACAATTCCCTGCACCAGGTGGCATGCTCTTCCTCCGTGGTTTTCTGCTATATGGTACATTTTATGTTAATTATTTAGTTGTTTTTATAGTGTTTTTATAATTAGTTAGAGTTTTCTATTGGTTTGTGTGTTTTAAATTTATTGGTCAAGATAGCTTTTTTGAATTTTTTAGCTGTTACATTTTAATCTGTTTAATATTTATTATGTTTATTTATTGTTTGTTTTGATTTTGATTATTGTTGTTATTTAATTTTATTTGTAGATCATTGTGTTATATTTTTTATACATGATATATTTTTATGTTTGTTTATTTTCGTTATTTGTGATATTTTTTTAATGTTGTAGTGTTTGTTTATTTTTTGTTTTTGCATTTTAATGTATTTGTTTTAATTAATGTGATTAATTTGTAATTATTTTTATTGTTTTTAAAATATTTGGTATATGATATTTTATTATATTATTGTAAATAGTATTTTTTTATGTTTAAATGTTATTTTCGATATAGTATATATGTATGTTATCGATGTTTGTATTGTCGATATTGTTTATATCGATATTTTTGATGTGTCTAATTTTATTTTAATGTTATCAATATTTTTGTGTTCTATATTTTTGTCATCAATATTTTTGTAATCGAGATTTTTTTAGACGATTTTTTTATTGATGTTAGTGTCATTTCTATTTTGTGTATTGTGTGTTGATATTTTTGTTTATGATATTGTTAACTCGATCATTTTGTAGTTCGATGTTATCAGAGTCGATGTTGTATCAGTGATCCAACAGCAAGGTACTTCGATCAGTAGAGAATTGTTTCTTTCTAATAGCTCTGTTCAGAATTTGCTCTTTTTTGTGGAAGTCCACAAAATTTACCAATATTTTCTAAGGCAGCTTTCCGTTTGGATATGGCTGAGCCGGGACCATATGTGCCCGCGCGATTGTAAGATCGCCTGAGTATTTCAGTACCATATTTTTTTAAATGAATGTCTCGACCCATTGAAGGACTTGCGCTCCTTCACACCATTCCGGAACTCCCACTAGGCACAAATTGGAGCGGTGTGAATGGTGTTCTAACTTGTCAAGTTTATTTTCTAATGACGATTTTTCCTTCCTTACTAGGTTGACTTTTGCATGACATTCATCTGGTCCTCATGCTGCAAGATCCTTGACTCAGCTTCCTGAGTTCTTACAGGAAAGATGCCCATTGCTTCTTCAATTTTAGACAATCGTTGGTGCAAAGATTCTATTTCACTTGCTTGTGTTACTTTCAATTCTCAAATTTCGTCTAGATTCAAATTCAACATGGTCTCAATATCCCACTGTATAGTAGCCTCCTCACATTGCTGCTGGATTACACATTGCATTTCGTGGCTACCATCTGGTTCTAGGTGTGCCTGGGCTTGCTGTCCCACATCTGAGATCCCTTCTAAAAACTGATGGTGTACAACAGTTGGAGTTTTGCTCTGGACAGCAGAAGATTGCTGGACATCATCCTCTTGCGCCTGTGCAGTCAGTTTAGGGCTCTGTACAAGAGGCTGTATATCTAGGGGCATCTATGATTCTACACAGTGGGGGGGCTACTGGGGTGTAATAGATGTTATTTTCACTTTTACAAAGAGTGGGTACTCTTTTGACTTGCCATGGGTCGAACTGGTGTTCTCTTCATTAATATCTCTGCTTGATGAGTCTTTTTTATCATCGCCTGTTGCCTGGTTTTTCTCTAGCCAGAGGTTTATTATCTCTTTTTGTGTAGGAAGACCTTCACCTACCCACCATGTAGTACCAACAACTCTTGTGGGTCATTTTTTTGGGCACCCACCACAGACCCCGCTTCTTCTCCACTTTCCAGCATATCTTCCTCCGAACTCAGAGGGCTTGACACTTTCACTGACCCTGGACGAGATTTTAAGGAGCGCTCTGCTCTCGCTGCTGCGAAGGCTATCTTCATTTGAGCTGCTCGTGTTTTAGCTTTAAGAGCCACAGCAGTATCCAGATTGCCCATTACATTCACCATTTTTAGATGCTTCCCCATTACGATGGAATGCAGATGGAATGCACCACACCTTCCCAGCTCCCGCCTTAAATTATAGGGGAGAACCAGTCAGCGACCCAAAACCAGGACACTCTACAAATGTACCAGCATTTGGTTAGGTATTTACCCCTGGTATGAAACCTGGTGGTTCTCCCCCGATGCTGCCTTCAGTGCTGTATTCACACAGAGGTTGCACACTAAGATAAGGCCTCCAACTTTTTCCCCCCTTCCTCCAGGAACACGAGTCAGGAAATTCAAAAAAAGGTCCTGGGTCCAAGAGGGATCTATTTTGGCTTAGTTGATGCCTCTAAGTGGCCTAATACTCCACTTTCAATAAGCCACACCACTGATGAGCCAACACGCTAAGGAAGGCAGCTCCCATGTAGACTCGGCTGCTACCGGAAGCCGCACCTCTGCCCTGAAGACTAGAGCCACCCAAGCCATGCTCTTCCACTATCCAGGGCTCCAGTGCAGTTTCCTCAGCAGCATTATTGATTTATCAGTGGCCTGCTTGCAATGCAGCATCCGCGTCTCTGCTGCATCGTGTTTCGGGAACTCCGCGACCTAGGAAGCGGAAGCTGGTGGCCCGCTATGCATTGTGGGGAGGATCACTCACCTAGCGACGGAACATGTGGGATTGTCTGTCCGCCACCAATCAATAGATCCTACAGGTTGTGCAGATCGAAAACTATACGAGGATGAAATTATTTCATATGACCCATTCTGAAGGAGCACAAAACCAACATACCAGCTTCACTGCCTACTTAAACTGTTCACCAGCCACCTGCAGGATAAACCTTTCAAAAACACATTGTGGTCTGGCAACCATCAGGAAATTGAGAGTAAGACATATGTTTGTCAACCTTTACCACACACTTGTTCCTCTGTGAGTCAGAATTGAAAGAATGAAAGAAAGAGGGTCATTTCCTGGAGGGAATTACCAGTCCCAGGCTGCCTTGTTGCTGAAAAGGGGTGGAGGAAGCTGTCCGCTCCTACTGCAAGTGCTACATAGTGCGGACACTTATCTCTATGCACAGGCTGTGTGTGGGCCCATCTTAATCCGTCATCGACTGAAAGAGTCTGGGCTGGGTTTTCACCGTTGGCTTTTGTTTTTAAGGTGAATCTTACCTCTAATGATTTGTGCAAGTCGGTTATTTTATCTAGATTCGTGGCTCATATTACAGCTCCCAGACATTTGGTATCCCACAATTCACTTCAGTTTGCTTCCCCGACTGGTCCCTCCTTTGTTTTACATTATTTATTGGGCAAGTGCAAAGCACTTGCTACTCTAACTAACGCCTGAGACATGAAGCTGAAAACTGCACACTCAGCAAGATTAATTATATGATTCAAGAGTTCGAATAACTTCTTACCCAACCTTACCCAAAATGACAATGCAAAAATGAAGCCAAATCGCCTACCAAGATAAATTGTTTCTATCAGAGAAAGTCAAATGGCCACTCACCTAAAACCTAGGAAACCTTTTGTAGACCAAAGGGACATTCTTGGGCTAGTGCTTCTGCCCTGGGCTCTATTTTGATTGTTCTTCAAGCCCAGGGAACTGTTTGTCCTTTGAAAATAACTTCTCTCACTGAAAGAACAATTTCTTGTTCAAATAGGTAATCTCTCTCATTTCTTGTACCCATCAATGAGCCCCACCCTAGTACAGCAGATAACATGGAGCAATATAGAGAGAGCAGATTTAGGGGGTTATTAGGATGGTGGAAGGACCGCCACCACCAACCGTGCGGTGGCAATCCGTCCACCATCCAAAGTGGATTTTGCCCCCTGCCACATTACGATGGTGGGGGAATCCAGACAGGGACAGTGGCGGACGCAAAGACCGTCTGCCACTGAACCACCACAGGCAATCAGTACGATTGCCCGGCGGACGGCCCATTGAGACCTAAATGGTGGCGGTGCCTAGCAGGCACCGTCCACTAAATTAGGATGCTGGCTGCAGACAGCATTTGCCGCCATGGAAAGGCTGGTGGAGATTTGTAACGGGGGCCCGTTGTGTGCCCCCCTTTTGTTGGGGGGAGGTGTGGGTGCACTGGGGGGTACCCATGGTACACCCCTACATTTCACAGTGCCACGTGACAGGCACTGTGTGGTACCTGCCACGTAGTGCTGTGAAATGCTACACTCAGCATTTTCGCATCGCGGCGGATGCTGCTGTCAGCAGCACCCGCCGCAATGTTGAACTGCAGGATCCGTCCACCATGGTGGCGGACGCATCCTAATCCGGTGTGCGGGACTGCCGCATACATGGCGGACGGTCCCAGTTTACTCCAGGATGGCGGACGGACTACAGTCCGTCCGCCATCCTAATGACCCCCTTAGTCTTCCAGATTCCTTAAACTGTTGACCTGATTCACTAACTCATGATGTGAAGGAACTCAAGCACCTGGTGTGGCAACTAATATCAAGAACACAGGATGTCCAGGTGACCATAAACTCTCTCCCACCAGAGTTAATAGGCAATGGACCAAAGGATCAATTGAGTAACAAGGATTTTTCACTTCCTGTGCCTCAAAATCAGTCTGTTTTGGGCAATGCCAATTGCAAGTCAGCTAACGATTGTGGGCTTGAGCCTCTTGTTTGTGCCCAGTGTAACCACAATGGCTGAAATGATCATATCTGTCTGCAGTTCACGAGACTCTACCGGCTGAATGTATACGAAGAGGGACCCCTTTAAATATTTGGACCTCCCAGTCATCACCAACTACCCTCCTGGTTTTAATCCTGATGTAGACAGTAAAGTACTTAGGAGGATGGGCTATACTGAGGGGGCAGTTGGATAATGTCCACAAGCTTACTGAGCTTGCAAGAGAGGACAGCGACTCCCTAAAAAATTAAGTTATTTATTGGATTAGGTCGCAGCTTATCTGGCTTTCCCTCATTAGCTCAGATATAGTAGGTGTGGATCGCATGTCCAGGAGTGGGGAACAATATGACACAATTTAGTAGTCTTTAATTGATTGTAAACTAGCAGAGGTCCCCTTATCTTTGAATGCACGTTCTCTCCCCTATGCTCTACTTTAATTCAAGTTTCATCCCCGGCCCGCCCTTTCTGCTTCAGCTCCTGATCAGATGCTGTCCCATGCTAAAAACATTCCACAGCCCTTTGGACAAAGAACATTTCTTCCAAAGTTAACCCTTTCTGCTTCAGCACTGAAGGAAAATGACTGACTGCTGCCTAGTCCACCAAACCCTATGCTACATGCTATTGATGATTCCTATCTAAGGGGGTCATTACGATGGCAGGCGGACAAAGTCCGCCCGCCATCGCAACGGAAAAAGGGACCGTCCGCAAGAGGTGCGACGGTCCCGCTGTGCGTATTAGAATGCGACCGCCACCATGGCGGTCGCATCCTGTATATTTAACATTGTAGCGGGCGGTGCTGTATTCAGCACCCGCCACAATGTTAAAAGAGCATGTTGTGCATTTGCAGGCACCGCGTGTTGCCTGCCACCTTGTGCATGCAAATGTCGGGGTTACCATGGGTACCCCCAAGTGCAGCCACCCCCCCAACCACCTGGGGGCCCGCAACGGGCCCCCAAAGGCATTCTCCGCATGCCTTTCCATGACGGAGTCTCCGCCATGGAAAGGCATGAGACCGCCATCATCGTAATATGGATGGCGGTGCCTGCAGGCACTGCCACCATATTGCAGGCCTTTCCGCCCGGTAGGCAATCGGGTGGATTGCCTACCGGCGGAAAACTGGCGGACGGTCTTTCCGTCCGCCTGGGTCCCCACTGCCATCGTAATATGGCGGGGGGAAATGTTATGCGGGCGGACAGAAATGGCGGGCGGATTACCACCGCCATACGGGCGGCGGCGATCCGCCCGACGTCATAATGACCCCCTAAGTATGGCATCTGTTGTCCCTTTATCAACTATCGCAGAAGACACTGCCCCAAACTCCTTGGGTTGTTCACAGGGTCCAGATGTGATCCATGGGAAAGCTACAGAAGAGGATAATCACAGGATCCACAGCCAATTTCAGGAACCAAATCACATGCAACTCCTTAAGGTTTTATTTTTGATCATTGTCGGCCTACACTCTAAGCTAACTAGCCCTGAGTGGCATAAGTCTGTGGCTAACTACCACATTTTAACGTTTCAGGAAACATCGCTGACCAGACCTGCTCACCGGATCGGCTTTACTACTTATTTTATCAGTGCCCGGACATCTACAGCGGGGTGTGCCTCTGGAGGACTGATCATCTGGGTAAAGATATCATTGAATTATAACATCAAATCATTGCACATTGATTCCTCAGATATTATTAGTTTGAGCTTATCAGGACTGAGGTTAATTTTATATTCAGTTTATAATCATCCATTTCCATGCAATGAGTCTCCTACTCTTGCAGTCTCGGCCTCTCATTTGACTAATCTTATACCAAAGCTGTATCTCCTGATCACTGGCAATATTAATGTCACCTTCGAGCCCCTCAAAAGTATGCATTTGGTAACTGAATAAGAAGATGAAGTAAAGGGTATTTCATCTCTTCACGTTTGCTCTTTTATACCTCCCCCTGTAGGGGCCATACAGCTTGCTCAGTTGGAACTGTGGCATAGCTTATGCAGTTGTAAAGGCTGATCAAAATCTGACCAAGCTAGAATACATACTTTCATCAGAGAGAAGTACAAAAGTAAGATAGAATACTTTCTTTTGGATATAGCTTTATGGGACAAGGTTCCTGACTTCATAGTGATTCGAAGAACTTACAGCGGCCATTGTGTGAAGCAGCTTAGTTTAAGCTGCACCCTCAATCTGGATTACTCAGGAAATAGCAGTCCAACTTAAGTAGAGCCTTTAGTAAGTAACATCCATACGACAACCAAGTGGCCGAAGGTGTTAGCCAATCGGGAAGTCCAAACCAAGCTTTATGATTTTTTTACTCGGCACTTGCACTCTTTGCTGATTTACCATGGTGTGAAATCCCTATTGCTGAAATTCACTTACAATTGTTTAACCAACTGAGGGAATTTTTCCAACAGCCTATTCGTACCTCCTCTGCAGTATCATAATTTAAAAATAAGAGTAATACATGTTATACTACTAGCTGTCAAAAAAGAATTCTGTCCTCATTCAAGCAATCAAATTTTGTGTTCCATCTTTGATTAGAGGAGCTAGATCACACTATAGGTGTATTCTAAATGCAAGCAAAGGAAATGGGATGAGGATGTCTGAGTGGATCTTGTTCAGACCTCTAGGACAAACATTATGAGTTTCTTCTGGAACTTAATTGCGCATGGTAGCAGAGTGGGAAGTTCCCCTTATGATTATTTAATTCAGCTATTGCTATGGGTCTCCCATTTTGGGAATCTTTACTCTCCTGTTTGTATATCTGAGACTACTCCCGTAGATCATCTTAATCCCTGGCAGGGTCCAATCATAACTGTACCCAAGACACACTTGTTGTTTTCTGTGGTAGATACCAAGGCTGATATTGATTCTGATAAGGCAAGTAAATCCCCGGGCCCTGACAAGATTCCTAGGGATCTCCTTCGCCATGATGTCCAGTTGTGGACTCCTTGCATCAATTTACTTCCCAGCACTGTAATTGATGGTGCAGAGATCACTGAAACATGGTGGGGGCTTAATTTATTGCTAATCTATAAAAAGGGGCATATAGCAACACTGGGTAACTATAGACCGATAAGCTCAGTAGATAACCTTAAAAAGATATGCACCAGACAAGTTCTTTTGAAACTTGAACAGTGGATAGCAGATAACAATGTGTTATTGCCTTTTCAGGCTGGATTTAGAGTAAAAGTGGACAGTATTGAAAGTTTTTCTCTCATTTAATGGAAATACATCAGTATTCTGAAAGATCATATGTATATTGCATTTGTCAATTTACAGTCAGCATTTTACCTTTTTCTCAGACAGCCACTATGGGAACCTCCTATGTCTCTGGGTGTGCCTGTTCTACTATTATCCTTTCTAGTCAGATTACATGAGAACAATTATGCCCAGGTGCATTGGGCAAACAGGGGAACTCGCTGAATGCATCCCTGTACGTAAATGGGTTAGACAGGGGTGAGTTATGGCCCCCACTTTTTTTCTCTCTCGATATCAATGATGCCTTTGATACTTTCGCTAATTGCATTCATGATTCGTCCAAACTAACTGATTGTTTTATACCTGCTTTATTTTTTACAGATGACACTCTCTTTTTATCCAGAACTTCTACTGGTTTACAAAATCTCCTATTCAAGTTTCTTTTGTGACCTCAAGGGCCTCAAAATTAATATCTCGAAAACAAAGCATATAGCTATGAATCCCCTAGGTCCTGCAGGGGTAACATCTATGTGGGGCCAATTCGTCTGGTGAAGTTGGAAAGATTTGACTATTTGGGCATTATGGTAGAAAGTAGACTACCTTATGCTCCACAAACAGAGAAGGGCAAAAATATTCTACAGCACAGGGCAGATCATCTTTTAAAGCTCAATCATGCAGCAATTTCTAGACCTGTTTCTCCATCCTTGGAGGTATACTAAGCCAAAGCACAATCTGCTGCCCTGTACGTGGTTGAGATCTGGGCCTATGCATATACATCAATTTTGACCATAGGGAAAAATGCTTTTGCCAGATGCCTCTTTAATTTGCCTCAAAGCACTCCGTTGACGCCCTTGCTATGTGATATCAGTTTACACAAAATCAAGAACTTGCCTGCTTTGAGACCTCTCTTATTTTGGGCCCAACTATAGTCAAGTGCTAAATTGGCCCACCATAAGACTAATCTCATTAAAAAAATCAAAATTGGCTATTTCCAACACCTTACCCTGGCTTTGTCATGTAAGACTGCGACTCAGATTCTCTCATTGGAGTGACAGGTATGTCGACGGCCCTTAGCTGTCCTGGACTGCAAGTTGGTGCTGGCAAGGTCTAACCTATGGCAGCTTTCCATGGAAGAGGCCAGACAGGGTTGGAGGGCATCAACAAAGCGTGTATACAAGCAGGGGGATAAATCTGAGAAGCTTCTATACTGGATGCCCACTAGAGATACTCTAAAGTGGTGCCCTCGAATTGCACTGCCATGGGTTGCCTCCACAAACAGGCTTCAGAAGTAGCAGAGGTCTTTAAGGACTACTATTGTGCACTATATGCGGAAGCACCCAGGCCTTTGAGAGAAACTGTGCACCCGGTACTGCAAGTTATTCCACTGCCCTCGATCCCCCCATCCCTGGCCTTGGATCTTGACAACTGATTGCGGTTGAGGAGGTCAGAGAAGCCATTGCTCTGGGGAAATCCCCGGGTCCCGATGGATTTCTGATTGAGTTTAATAGATGATTTTAACCCCTCCTACTCCTCCACAGCCTAACGCTCTACACCAATGCAGTGACCGGGGTTTTTTTACCCCCAAACTAAGCACGGCAACCATTGTTGTGATCCCTAAATTGGTCCTGCTCTTGGATAGGTGGTCCTAGTAAAAGCCTATATCACTTAGATTAAGATTAAGGTGTTCAGCATGTCTTGGCTAACTGGCTCATCCATACCCTGCTCTACCTGGTTCATCCGGTCTTGGGTGGATATATGCCAAACAGGAGCAATCAACATTGTATCTGAAGGGTCCAAATGACCCTTTCTCAGGCTCACCGCCTCTGAGGCCCTTCGGCACTACCCCTAATAGATTTTGAGAAGGTCTTCAACACCTTTGACTGATCCTTTTTGGAGGCAGCGCTATGGAGGGCAGGACTCAGACCTCATTTTTGTAAACTCATTGGTCTCCTTTACACCAGCCCGACCACCTAAGTTCATGTTAACGGGACCCTCTCACCACTCTTTCTGATTCATAGAAGCACATGCCAAGGCTTTCCCCTCTCCCCTCTTTTATTTGCCTTGGTGATTGAACCCTTGGCACGCCTCATTCGATGTGACGTCAGGGGAGCGGAGGAGCGCACAGCGCTATATGCTAATGAGATCTTGGTGTTCTTGGAGGACCCGCAGTCCTCAGGGCCCCGTGGTTTGGAAATTCTACATTTATATGGAGAGAATTCTGCACTCCAAGTCAATGAATCCAAATCCTTATAAGTGCCTATCAGTGGGGATGAGAGCAGCTGTTCCTGGTGTGCCACTATCCCGATATGCCAACTGTCTTTTAAATATTTCCGTGTCTATATTTCCTGCCTCCCTGATTTGGCCTGGAGCCCTAACTTGACCTCACTGGTTGTCAGGATGAATGGAGATTTGCAGCGGTGGGGCCATCTGCTGTTGAATGCCCTGAGATGAGTGGCCCTTTTCAAAATGATGGTCTTGCCGCACTTTTTTTTATATCTTCTCAAATTTCCTGAAACTGATCCCTAGGAAGTGGTTTCAGGCACTGGTTTGGAGGGTGGCTGACTTTCTTTTGGTGGGCGGTCATCCTCAGGTGGCCTTTGTTAATGGACGAAGCTCCCCTATGATGGGGGAATGGGAATGGCAGACCTTTATAGTTACTACTTAGCTGCGCAACTACTTATGATTAATGACTGGTTCAACAGAGTGTAGGATGACACAGCTTATCAGGGGGAACTGGTCATGCTGGACCTGGATGGACTAATGGCCTTGCTTTATGGTACCCCGATCCCTTGGGCTCTCCTTGACTGTACACGGATGACACTGCTGTGCCCAGAGGGCAGCGATTTGACTTATTGGCTGGGAGAGTAGACTCACTGGGTTAACCTCACTGTTACAGTGGGTGTAGTTTCATCACACTGCCAGGTTGCAGGGATTTGCAAAATGGGAAACTATAGGCATCACTCACCTCAGGGATGTCTGGTGATATGATGGAGTGAAGACGTTCCAGGAAATGCAGAGGCAATATCACCTCACCCCCACACAATTTCACCAGTACCTGCAGTTGCATCACACATTCTTGGCTAATGTTCCCCAGGTGCACAGGTTTTGGAATTCAGTCCCCTTGAGGTCAAGCTCTTGATAGGGAGGTTAGGCAAGGGGGCCTTCTCCCAGATTTACTGGTCTCTCACAATGCTCCAGACCACTTCCCTGGAATATTTGGGAGTCCTGGATGAGTGACCTCAAGGATGTGGTGTTAGGCCAGACAGGCCCCCAGAGAAGTGGCTATCTTTGCATGCCTCTGAATGGTTCAATTTAACTATCTGCACCTTGCGTACATGACTCCCTGTTAGAAATGGGTATTCTAACTGGCGAGGATATACACCTAAGCCAGGCAGAATTCACCACTCTAGTCAGGATAAGGGGATTGCACATCTAAAATAACCCATGCTCACCGCCTTGGTAGCTTGGCACGAGCAGTCAGGCTTATTTCAGAGGCAGTGGGTAAAGCATTTGCACATAACCAGCAGTAATACAGTAAAAACATTACAAAAGGACACCACACCGGTTTTAGAAAAATACCCAATATTTATCTGTGTAAAACAAAACCAAAACAATAAAAATCTAACACACAGTAATCCACAATACCAATAAAGCAAAAATAGACTTTATATACAGTTCCTTGAAGTCAATTACTCCATCCGGGTCTATCACAGCGTTGTGAGCAGACAAATCAAATAGATCTGGCCGACTGCAACATCGAGGGCCAGCTGCGGTGTCGGGGAGACCCATAAAACAGTACCTTTGGAGATGCAGGGCGTCGGACCATGCGGTGAGCTCTGGTGGAGCGGCGTCAGCAGGCATTGGTCCTGGGAGTCGGTGAAGGAGTCATTGAGCCCTTGAAGTCACACGCGTTGCAGGTCGAACTCTGTGAGTTTAAAGTCAGGAGCGCCGACCTCGGCAAGTGTCGGGGCTGTGGTGTGAAGCGGAGCGGTGCAATGTGCGGTGCCCTCAGGTCATGGTGCAGGCAGCGGCTCGGTGACGGTCATCCAGCAGCATCGGTAAGACCAGGGCTGCAGTGCGAAGTGGGGCAGTGCTCCTTGCAGTGCTAACAGGTCATGGTGCAAGTTCCAGCATCATCGTTGCTGAGGCCCTGTCGTCGGTAGATCAAAGGCTGCAGTGCAAGATGTGGAAATGCAGTGTGTGGGGCCCACAGGTCACGGTAAAGGCATCGGCGTCGGTTGATGAACTGGAGTCAATGGCACTAGCATCGGTGGGCCAAGGCTATGGTGTAGGATGGGGCTGTGCGTCGTGTAACTTACGAGCAGTGCCCTAAAACTACGATGCAGGCAGCAGCATTGATGTCAGCTTGGAGCGTCGTCATCAGTGAGACAAGGGCTGCGGTGCAAAGTGGGACGGTGCTCCGTGTTCTCCACAAACGGTGTCCACAGGTCAAGGTACAGGCAGCGGTGTCGGTGGTGGTGTCGCATTGTTGTCGGGGATACCAGGGTTGCAGTGCAAAGTGCGGCAGTGCCGTCAGGCCATGGAGCCGGCAGCGGCATCATTGACGGTGCCGGGTTACCCTTTTCCTCTGTGGCAGCTGAAACATCCAGTTCCAGAAGCCGGTACTTAGAAGAAGTTGAAGTCTTTGATTTCCCTGAGACTTCCAACAGGAGGCAAGTTCTACATCAAGCCCTTGGAGATACTTGGGGGCTTATTTATGAGCCCCTGCGTCACTTTTGCGCCACTTTTTGTGACGCACCAGTGGCGTAAAAAATGCGCCATGGTGCATCATATTTACAAAGTGACGCATCTAGGTAGATGCGTCACTTTGTAAACCCCTGCGCCACATTATACCTGCGCCAGGTATAATGTGTGCAGGGGGAGCGTTCTGACGCAAGAAAGGGTCGTAGAAGTGACGCAGTGAAATCTATAAGATTTCACTGCGCCATTTCTTTGGCCCTAATGCGTCAATATCTTACGCCTGCCTCATGGCAGGCGTAAGACTGACACAGGCCCTTTCACATGGGGCTTGCCCCATGTGAAAGGACACATTGCTGGAGTTGCATCACTTTTGTGACACACTCCAGCAATCGTCATTTTGCTGCCTACAGATACGTCAGAAAAACTGACGTATCTGTAACTCCCTGCGACATGATGCGTCATACTGTAAATATGACGCATCATTGGTGTCGCAAGGAGGGCGCAATGAAAAGTGAAACAGGCAGAAGATATCTTCTTCAATACAATGTAGGATTGTTAATGTCCCACTTGTCATATGAGGTTAAAATATACCTTGAGACAACAAAACAAATTACATGAAAAAGAAATACTCAATGGTTCATCCAGAAAATATATAACACTCCCAAAGTGCACCAATCCTGTTCTCTGCATACCTTAAAATTAGTGAAATACTTGATGTAAGTTAAGTTCGTTGGTGCCACCGATATAAATGTTTTTCGTAATAAGCAACAGATCTGAGGAGAATGCAAAAAGTATTGCATCAGATGCATGGAGTTAATCTACAGGGGCATTTAAAGTCTCTGTTTAGATGTCTAGGCTTACCAGATATGAACTGTTGCGTCCATAGATTCAGCAGATGTGCCGTAATTGGAGGACCGATTTTTAAGACATTTGCGCCATTTACATTATCTGGCCAAATGAGGACTATCTAAAGAATGAGAGAAAGTAGCCCATTTACCAAAGTTGTCCACATTAATCATGTGAGTTACATTTTTCGAGCCCCGTTGTATTGCGAGTTTTATACATTACCTCTTTGGGTTGCTCTGAGAATGATGCACCTAATATTTATAAAAACCTGTAAAGAAAAGACAACGTATTAATACGTGTCAAACTCCTACGGTGACTAAACAAATGTGTATGCAGTAAGGGACCATTGATCTATATTGCCCCATAGCCACCTCGATCAGGTTCATAGAGTATCATAATTGTGTATCCTCCAATTACGGCACATCTGCTGAATCTATGGACGCAACAGTTCATATCTGGTAAGCCTAGACATCTAAACAGAGACTTTAAATGCCCCTGTAGATTAACTCCATGCATCTGATGCAATACTTTTTGCATTCTCCTCAGATCTGTTGCTTATTACGAAAAACATTTATATCGGTGGCACCAACGAACTTAACTTACATCAAGTATTTCACTAATTTTAAGGTATGCAGAGAACAGGATTGGTGCACTTTGGGAGTGTTATATATTTTCTGGATGTACCATTGAGTATTTCTTTTTCATTTAATTTTTTTTTGTTGTCTCAAGGTATATTTTAACCTCATATGACAAGTGGGACATCAACAATCCTACATTGTATTGAAGAAGATCTCTTCTGCCTGTTTCATGTGAATTGTTTTGCTATTAACCTCATTTTTGAGGTAGGTCCCTACATCTAAAATTTATAGAATTTATTGCATTGGTTTCGGATGTAGTATAAGTAGGAATTTACAGATCCACTCGTTTCATGTCTCCGAATGTATTACAGAGACTAGAGAATTATGTGTTAAGTTTGGTGCACAGTGCTTAGTCAGTGTTTTTAATATTCGATGTATAAATGATCATGTAGTTTGGGCATGGGTCTAATACGATAAGTAGTATGATGTTAATAAATTATTTTTACTTCTTAGAAAACTGTCCTGAAGAAGGTGTATGAATATCATCTCACCGAAACGCTGAATCGACTTTTAGTTTTCTTGAGATAAAATTGATTTTTAATTTTTTGTGATTTATATGATTGTAATATTTTAAGTTTTTAACCCTAATTGTATGTATATTGTACTTAATAAATTTTATACTGTCCCATATATTGGTCATTAGTTTTTAATCTATCACTGACATTTTTTATCTTGCTGCACTGATTAAATTTGCACCACTGTGGATATATGACTTAGAATACTGTGTGAAGCCTATGTTGTTTTAAAAAAAAAAAAAAAAAAAGGACATTAATTATTGAATAGGGATTTGTGTTTTTGTGTTTACTCACCCTGTTCCCTTTTCCTGAGCATTAAGGGTTTCTCCCTCCTTTTTTTCAATGCAATGAAAAGTGACGCATCGCTGTTTTCACGCAGCGATGCGTCACTTTTCATAAATGAGGCCCTTAGAATGCAGAAAGAACTGTCCAGTCCTTTTCCTGCCCAAGACTGAAG
Source organism: Calotriton arnoldi (assembly GCA_963921515.1). Taxonomy (NCBI): domain Eukaryota; kingdom Metazoa; phylum Chordata; class Amphibia; order Caudata; family Salamandridae; genus Calotriton; species Calotriton arnoldi. Next base: position 234,562 of record CAWUFW010017832.1, read on the forward strand.
CAGCAACTGCAGGCCAACCCAGCAAATCACACAGCAAAGTGGTAGTCTCTCCTCACAGCTCTTCCAGCTCTCCTTCCTTACAGGTTCCTTAGTCCAGTAGTTATCTAAAGTTCTGGGGTATGTTGTACATTTCTATTGTTGTTAAAATCAATACAAATTGGTTATCAAAAGTGTTGCTAAGTACGCTAAGACTGGGAAATTGGTAGACTAACCCTAGCCTACCTCTCTAACTTTATCTGCCTCTAAAACCATCTTGAAAAAGTCTTATTAGGACTATGTAGCGGGTCAGATACAAATGAGTGCCCCACGGGAAGTCTTTTTCCGTTCGGCCTATTTTACAGCAAAGAGATAGTGGATCTGCTCTATTTGTCTTCCTTCAGGCCTTCAGCAGTTCTTGTCCACTTTAAGAATTCTTAAATCTAACACTATTTTTCTTATTGTGTTTTCCTTAAGTAGGTTTTTATACTGTGTCTGGCTCATTAGAAAATGGTTAGAACTGGTGGTATAGGCAATTTTACAATTGCATTTAAATCATATTCTAGCTGCTGAGGACCTGACCTTAATATTGGCAGATGTGTATGACTCTGATTGAGAAATGCATGGGTCTATGCTTACATTTAGTCTGGTGTTTTGTAAATATTTACTGTATTGGTCTTGTGTACGTATATAGTGATTTTTTTATTTTTTGCTATCGGACAATGCACTGTTGCAATTTTTATCCTGTATTTGTTTGCATGATTTAAGGGGAAGTATCTATGAAATAAACTTGCTGGTTTTGATGAAAGATAATTTTATTGTTTGGAACTTAAATAGGTAATAAGTAATCTTGCAGCTATTCAATTAGGGTGGGAAAGGCTTGCTATTACTTTTGAAGTGCAGATGTTGAACATATATACCATTGAGCCATTAGTAGGAACTTTACATAGACCTCTTTCAGAAACTATCCTTTGCACCTTACCCAGGTTGGTGGTCATGGGAACCATAAAACATCAAATGCTTATAAATATTTGAAGCTTCCACACTCAAAGATGAAGGAGACACACTTGTGTATTGCTCATTGCCAGATAGATGCTCTTACGCGAACGAGGCTTAAGGGAAGTTTTATCTTACTATCAGATTCTATGAGATCTCTCCCCCAGCTTATCATAATAAAAACAGTCAGCAATCCATTACTTAGATTATGTATAGAGGTTTTGAATATTTATGATATTGATATGCTTCTATATGGTCCAGGAGGTTGAATCAATTCCCAAAGGACAAGTGTCACAAACTAATATGTCACCTGCATTATTCACACAATGTCTGCTTGCACTGCAACTGGTTGAGTGCCTCCAGGAACATCAGCCCCTTTGAAATCTTATGAATGCCCAGGTACATTTATATTCCAGACTTAGGAGACTCAGAGTAACACATATGTTATGTTGATACATTTTATGGAAAATGATAGAGTGCAGGCAAAGGACATAAATGCCCATCATCCATCCCAACAGAAAATGATATCACTGAATTACCAATCATCCATCCGCTAGGAAGTGACATCACTATCTTCCTTTTCTTTACTTCAGTCAACTCTTCAGTGTGTCCCTTCACCCAGGCATCCCCAGTAAAGGGTGGACACAGACAAGGGTATTGCCTGTTTGGGCCTGTTTTTGCCAAGGATAACCTAAAGCCAGAACCCCTGTTTCCCTGAAACTTACAAGGTAGGTTTTAATCATGTCCCTCACCCGGCACCCCATCCAGCTAATCATCTCAATCACACCCACACCTAAATGACCCAAACACTCCCGTAGCATTCACAAAACATATAGATCCAACATCATACAAATTCCACTAACTACCTCACATCCTCAAACTATGGAACATGTATTCCAACTCATGCTCATTAATGCTAGATCTGCAGTACTCCATGCACCATGCATCACAGACATCATCATTTATCACAAGCTTGAGATCCTCTTTGCAGCAGAAACATAGTTCACCCCCCCATCCTCGGACATCAGGGATGTTCTTCTTTGCAGAGGCTACAGCATCCATTATGTTGGTCAGGTGCATTTAAAGGGAGGAAGTCTCGCTGTTATCAATGTCCCTGGTCCTAAAAGCTAGACAAACAAGTAATACTTAACTCCATGCTGCTGCTGGCACGCCATTTCTGACTCTCAGCAAGTCAGACCACCACCTTCAATCTCATCTGCACCCTTCCTAGAAAACACACAGACTACATGGATGAATTCTCATATCTCATTAACATGTTGTTGACCTGACATACCCAGACAACCTTTTTATGCAATTTCAACCTGCAGACAACACAGGCTCAAAAAAACAAGAGACACCCTTTTTAACCTCATCTACACACTCAATATGGAACTGCATGTCATACAACCAGACAAAGCAAAGTACCAACACCATCAAGAAAGCAACCAACAGAAGCACTTTTCAAGTCAATCAAGCACAGAATCGAGCCCCGGCCAGACCCACCTATTTCTGAATCCATAGAAAAGAGCAATGCCATTTTCTTATTAAGTGAAAAAATACAGAAGATTCAACAGCACATTGACAATACCAAGCCTGCTTCATCTCTTGAGAGTGCCCTTCCAGTGAAATCCTGCAATGGTTAGCCTTCAAATCCCTGACATGCCTAACTCCCTCGAAGCCACTCTTTATGAAGATGATGTCTTACTCTTGTCCTTCATAAAAGCTCTCTCTAGGGACGCTGTTTCACTCCTACTCACCATTGTAAATGCCTCCCTCACTCAAGGCATCCTCCTAGAAGCTCTCAAAGCAGGCCAGATCCTCTCACTTCTAAAGAAACCTACACTACGCCTTGATGACCTAGCAAACTTCTGGTCCATCAATCACCTACCTTTCATTGACAAAACCATTGAAAAAAGCATTCTATGTTCATTTTGATGATTCCATTATTGCTAACCATCTCCTGCACAACTACCAATCTGGCTAGAGTACACACTGCAGTTTGAAGACCCTACTTTACACATCGTAGATGATGCCCTCTTAAACATATATGATGATGACCCCTACCTCCTGGTATTGCTGGACATTACATTTGCTTTTGACACAGTAAAACATTTCACACTCATACGCACCCTGGAGCCTCGAATGAGATTTACTGGCAATGTCCTTCACTGGTTCTTCACTAACCCTGGGCGGAGTTCGCGGAGGTGCGCTACGCGAAACTCCGCGAAGTGGTTAAAAAAATCTCTGCCGCACTACGCGGAGCTCCGCGAGCGGCGGAGTTCAATAGAAAAATGCTGTTCGCAGTGATTGCACAGTGCCAGATGCTTGTCCGCACTGTGCAATTATTGCGAACGGCACCATGCACAGCGCAGGCTTTCCTTTTCTGCCCCTCGAGTAGATTTTTACTCGAGCGACAGCTTTCTCAACGCGAATGGGCAGTTTCTCAACGCGAGCGGTTGCGAGCATACGCGGCCACTCGCAATGAGAAACCTGACCCCCGCGTTGAGAAATCTCGCCGGGAGGTTGATTTTCCACGCTCGTGCTCGCCAAATTGATGTTGGCGATCGCGAGCGAGGAAAAATCTCGCCAGGAGGTTGATTTTCCTCGCTCGCGCTCGCCAACTTGACATTGGTGAACGCGAGCGAGGAAAAATACTTTTTCGGAGCTTCGTGTAACGCGGAGTGCGGAAAACTCCGCAAACTCCGCAAGCGGAGCGGAGCGGAGTTCACCGCCCAGGCCTATTCTTCACATACCTTTCCAAAGAACACCAGTTTGCTCGCATGGGCACCTCCAGGTCACAAAAGATCCCTTTCATCTCGGGAGTCCCCCTGGGTTCCATACTGTCCCCTGTCATCTTCAACCTCTACATAGAGCAGAAGGATGCTCTAATCACAAACAACAGAATCAAGATTCAGCAATATGTAGATGATACACAACTGTACTTGAAACTCTCCTCTACTTCAGACATCCAATGCTTGAAACACAGCTTTCACATCATCCAGACCTATATGTCCAGCACCTACCAAAAGCTCATCCAGCACAAGACATAATTCTTATCCGCCAAGAACAGCAAAGAAGAAGCAATATAAACATGGCCGAATGTCATGAACCTTAATGGCTTCAAACCCACTCTTTCATCAAAAGCCAAGTCGCCTGGATTCACCCTCAAGGAACACATTGACAAAAAACAAAGACAAACTGGTATAGCTTTCTCTTCTAAAGAATGTGAAACCATTTCATCCAGCAAGTGACTTCAGAACTGCTAATCAAATCCTCATACTCTTGCCTCTGGATGGTGGTAATGCCCTGCTCCCTGGTCTTCCAAACTCCAACTAGGCACCCTTTAATAGCATCCTATTCTCTGCAGCACATTTCATCCAGGGCACAACCACAAACATCAGATTGCAGACTAAGAAGTGTAAACAAAAAAAGCAAGGAAGCATTAACAACATCCCCACAATGATCAGGACCACCTCAATGCTGCTCCAGTTTAGAAAAGAGTTGGAGAGACATCTCTTTAAAAACCACCACCTCACAATGCATGAATCGTCCACAAACAAGCTACTTCTCTTGTTGACTTTGTGCTTGTCTTTGATTCCTTATAGCACTCTTCTGCCATTTAACTAGGTTTGTGCTATAGAAATACCACATACATACATATGTTGAAAATATGCAGGTTTTGAAGTATTCCCTTTAGCACATTGTTTATTTTTTGTGACCAAATGAGCTGAGCCTTGAACATATGTTTGACCTATTGAGCCTGTACAACAGCACTATATCCAGTTTCATGCTTGTGGGCATACAAAATCGATGAAAAATGTAGATAAACTGATTTACTCTCTTAGAGAACACTCATGGGGGCATGTTTTTTAACATTTGCCACAGGCACGCTTATAGATGTGGGCAGCTTAAGTGAAACATCTTGTTTTGAAAACATTTGAAGCAATTGCATATAGTGAACCTTTTCTGCGTGGTCTCTCAGCCAGCCAAATAAGGCAAATGAGCCTAGACCACACCAGAAGGGTTTTTGTACGAAGAAATGCTGAAAATTGTTTTACTCATGGTTTGTTTAAGCAAGGGGTTGATATCTGCGACTAAAGACAAGCGGTCATCACCAGTATTTTTGCTTGTCTTTGCTTTCTGCATCATGACCAGTTTACCCTATCTGACTGTGAAAATGTGTTCCTTCTTGTTAACTTTGCAATCTAGAGGCCCAAGAAAATAAGACATGACACACCTACCCACTTACGTGTTGCTTTAGAATTAGAGGACGCATAATACCATGTTTCAAATTCCTGAAAGCAAACAAACAATATCACACGGTAGACTAGTGCATTCGTTAGAATATGCCAAATTACAAGAAATCTTGGGCCGTGTTTATCATGGTTTTGCATCATCCTTGCACCCCGCAAGGGTGCGCAAAGGCAACGCAAAACCTAGAATGACATTTTACCAAGCATGCAAGGCCTGTTTGCATGGCTCTCAATTGCTTGGAAAATGTGGAGTAACACAAAGCAGTGCAAATCACTGCCTTGCGTTACTCTGCCCCAGGGAGGCATTCCATGGTGGAGTGTGGGTGTTACCACGCATCCACCCATGGATTTTGCTGCATTCCCAGATTTACCATTAGTGGTCACCTGGGAATGCGTCAACATGCTTCACCTCGCCAAGAGAGACGTAACAAGGAGAACCATGTTTATTTCTCCTCATTTTTTACTCTTTCTACGTGTGCTGAAAGAGGAAAAAGCCTCTAAAATGTGTGTTTGTGCAGGAAGATCACCCTTCCTGCACAAAAACAATCCTGGCTACAACGCAGGCTCCCTTGCACCATGGTCCTGTGTTGATCTACTATCACATAAAAATACAATCTATGTTGTGAACCTGTTATTAAACCTACAAATACAATAACATTGCATTTGAAATCCATTAACTCTAAGGAAAGAAGCGTAATATGGTATTGCAAGACTTGTTCTTTCCCAGCAGGGTCAAACTGGGATAGAAAATACGACTGGGCATCAAAATAAAAGTGGCCACCATTAGCGAATCAGTAAGCTAAAAGGCTTGCCCACATGTTCAAATTAGGGGAATTCAGAATTTTTAATACATGTGGTACAGGTGTTTTGTCAGGTATAGGAGACTGCATGCATTTATGCTTGCTGCAGGCAATGTTTGTGTTAATAGGGAAATCAATAATAAAAACCAGCCCACCAGATCATTAAACAGGCCCATAAAAAAACCAAGAAAAAAGGTCCCAAACATTGACTTCTCAGGCCAGTCCTTCTTGCACTACCTGATTTCCCTGTAAGCCAGTCTGAACCTCCTTACAGGGTAATATATTCCTGTTTAGTTCTACGAGATTTATGTTTTAGAAATACAACAATTTTTTGAATAATGTTGTTAAAAATGAAAAAAGCACTAATAGTTTGTAAAGCAAGACAAAAGAGTAGAGCAACATTGGGCAAATTACACTGGGGCCCGGGTTTTCTAAAATGTCACCGAAAGCAGCGCAGCAGCCGAAAATGATGTGATGCTTTGCGTAACAGGGAGGGAGCAGGAGAGCACCATATCTACAGAGATATAGGTTTCTACTCCTATCTACCTACTGCCTGTGCAAATTTGATCTGCCATGCTCCACGCACACACCTTAGTGACATAGTGCTTGGGTGTGTGTGTGAGACTCTACCATGGTTTTGGTTCTGGAAGGGCTCCCTTCCAGTGCAAAAAACTATGCTTAGACACACTTTAAACATTTTCCTACTTTATATGTGTGCTGCACAGTGCAGCACACATGCAAAGTTGGAAAAGAAAGGAGAAATAAAAACATTTCTCCTTTTAACGCCTCCTTTCAAATGGTGTTAAATTTTGAAACTAAACCCTGTCTACTATTGTTTGTAGATAGGGTTTTGTGTCACAAGGCATGGGTGGTTACATGGGAATGCCCATTTGCCACTAATGTAATTCCCCCTTGGCGCTACGTAACGCAAAGCAGTGCTTCGCGCTGCTTTGCGTTACTTTTAGGGTACTTTCCAATACAAAACAAGTTTTGCACTGGAAAGTAAATTAGGAAAAATCATTTTGTGCTCGTTAGTGTCACTTTTGTTTGTAAATCTACCCCTCAGTGTGCAAGAGGTGTGTAAACGGATGATGAACATACTGAAGCAGGAACATAGATATGGATGGACAATTAAATAATAATTTAGTTCTTCCATGAACGACGTAAATACTATAACTCCAGAAAAAAGAAAGAAGTTTTATGCTTATTAAAAATGATGGCCAATGACTTATTTGGAATATGAGAGTAAAAATGTACATCAGTTTGGGGGCCCTTATATGAGAGCATGAAATTAGCCACTGAATTCATCTATACAAGGCACAGTTTACTACAGATTGCCAAGGTCATCAGACTCATGGGGGTGTGGGGCCAAGAATGGGGAAGGGCAATTAGCAGTACTGGCTGGAGTCCCTTCGAGTATCTAAATGGGACGTGAAGGGCCTGGGACTCCTGCAGTCAGCTACGCAGCAATCTCAGAGGCCACCATAGCGATACTCCGACAGCAAGGCCTCTGAGCTCATTGGAGGGTATGGAGGTGGGTCAGGGCCATTAATGGTGAAAGTCCTGGACTCGGTCCCTGTGGCGGGCCTTTGAGCACATAGGAACAGATGGAGGTGTGAGGAGAGCCTTCGGTGGTGCTTGCAGGGGCCCCCTTGGCGAACTGGACGCCCCAGGAAGAACCTGAGGCTCCCATTCCTGATCACGTGGTGGTAGCAAAGGTCATGGCGGCACTGGGTTGGTGGCGGGACCGCTGGGCCCACCAGAGTAGACAGGACCTTACCTAGGAGCATGGTGCAGCTGCAACGCACTTCGACTTGCCTTTCTCCCCTCCTCCCTCGAATTACAGACCCACATGGTGAGCCCCATGGAGGTAGTGGTTGCCTGGGGGAGGGTTGGAGATGCCTTGGTGGAGAAGCTAATCTCTGGGTTAGAGCCCCCCCAATTTAGGGGCTTGCCGGATCCCTTTTGCTGGACATTGTGCTCCTTCTCTCTCTCCTCCTCCAGTGGACTGTGAACCAGGCCTGGTGACTGACTTGCACCACTGCCTCCCTGTATTTCTGCCTTAGTTGGGGGGTGCCTGGCCCAGGTCAATACTCACTGGGCCCTGGGGAGTGAGGGCCCCCTGCTCCCCTACTGGGGATCAACCACCCAGGTGCACTGACAAGCTGCACATGCCTTCCCGGCATCGCTAGACCCAGAAAGCAGTGCTGGGAGATTGCAAGTCTGAATACAATCTCACCCTCTCCCCTCTCTCAACCTACTTGCAGTTGTGGGGCCTCCCATCTTTATTTCTTGGAAGGGCAACTGCTAGGGGGCAGCCATGGTGCAATGACAGACAGGGAAAACCCCTCACAATGCACGCACTGCTGGAACCATTGCAGAGGGGGAGTCACCTTCAAATACCCCTAAGGATTAGGCACAGCCAGACATGGAGCGACTGGCTGAGAAGCTAGCCACTTTCCTCAATGCCATCACAGCAACCCGATTGGTCCTTGGAGACAGGGTCGATGCTTTAGCGCTCAAATTGGGGTTACTGCGCGGGGACTAGAAGAAGCTCTCGGACAGAGTCGAAGGGGCGGAAACTGCCATTTCTGCATTGTGGTCCTAACTCAATCCCTCATAAAACAGGTAGGAGATTTTTCTGATCGGATCAGGCAAATGGAGGGGAAACTGGAAGATCTGGAGGGTCACACCAGATCCAATAATATCAGAATAATAGGTTTACCAGAGGGGGCAGAGGGAAGCCATCCCACGGCTTTCTTGAAGCCTGGCTCTCTACAAAAATTGAACCCAACTGACTTTCCCCCAACATTATGATCGAATATATGTACAGAGTCCCTGCTATGCTCCTCAGTGCCTGGGGCCCTACCTGGAATCCCGCCTGGGGCCCTTCTGAGGCCTGTGGTGGCTAAATTGTTGAACTTCAGGGACCACAACAGAATATTGCAAGCTGCTCGATGACTAAACTGCATCACCTTTAACAACACGCTAATTCTCCTTTTTCTAGATTACATTTTGTGGTCCAGCAACAGAAAACATCCTTTACAGATGTGAAAAACAAGCTGAGAGGGGAAGGCCTGAAGTACTCTCTTTTGTTCCCCACAAAACTTAAAGTAATGTCAAACTGCAAAACATACTTCTTTATGGAGCCGGTGAAGATTGGGATTGGGTCAAACACCTGCGGCACATTTTACCCAATGAGAGGAACCCTGCACCACAGAGGTCGGCTTTGGGTAATCCCCGACCAGGACAAAGACGGAGACAGGGCAGAACCACCCATGCAACTACTGCCAGTGTCTCCAGGGCACCTTTACCCCCTCTGGCGCACAGTGAGAGAAAATTGGCCCTTGCTAAGGAATTGCACCTTCAGGACCCTGCCACGGCCTGCCTCACAGAGGGCTCAGAGGAATCCTCCTCTGATGAGGAATCTGCAAATTTTCAGCTGAGAGCATCATCTACTGCTCTCCACTCTGTTACTCTGCAAACAGCCGATGACTTTCTGTGACTATCTGCTGTGCTGACTCTTGCCAACTGCTGAACGTTCCAGCCTCAATGCCAAATCCTTCCCCTGCGCTTCCAGGGCTGAGGCGACAATGGACCATGTAACTAAAGCTGGGCCCTTAACATAACTGTTTAAAAACAAAAGAGTTGCTCCCAGTGGGGTGATCTACGTGCAAATGTTTCTAAATTAGTGAGTGTAGGTGTCTCACAAAAAGTGAAGGACTGGTCTCACACACCACCAGGTGTCATGCTTCATCATAGACCAGTCCTCGCCCTCTAAAACCATGGTTTGATAGAGGGCGGGCATACACCTGACGACAGGGATGCACTTCTAAACTAAGTGGGGGCCCTTATAGAAAAAAAGTGAGTTAAAAAGCCATTACAGATGTCAAGTTAATTTAATATTGCCTGCATCCGTATGGTATTAAAACGTAAGGTTATCGGTAACTGGGGATATTATTGTACCCCCACCGATATCAATAGGGTCGACATGTTTCTGCCAGGTGGCCCAGTAGGGTCCGCGGCATTCATCAGGACCTAAGTGAAAAGATTGAGGGCTCCACTCTTACCAAACTGTGGTGAGAGGGTATCCACTGTGTGGGGTGACAGGATCACACTCCACTACGAAATGGCCTTTGTATCTAGTGCCTGTAAGAAAAACAACAGTTTGTGTGGTGAAACAAAACACAACATAGAATTCACACTCAGCCTCATGCGCAAGTAACTAATTGTGAGTGGCTACAAGTGGAAAACTAAGTGTCAGTCATCTGTGACTAAAACAAACATGGAGGGGTGTACCTCCACATCGCTTACCCTAAAGTTGGGACAGAATGCCCCATAGGAGGGTGAGGGCAGGAGACCCCTTTTGGTCCAGCGCTGAAAATAAAAAATGAGGGGAGAAACAACAGAATGCCTGATGTTAACAGGGTGCGTGGCAGTTGTTAAGTGGTACATATATTAAGTTCCATGATTGCCAGGTTCGAAATACCTGAAAAGGAGAAAAGGAAAAAGGACAACAAACACAATCTTCAGTCACACATTCATACTCTTACTGATACGTGATGCGATCTCCGCTGCTGCGCCTATGTGTGTGCTCCTCCTCTCCTCGATGTGGAAGGACTGAAGTGGCCTCTGGCTATATATAGTATATCGGCGCTCCTTAATTAGGGCCATTAGTAGAAATAAGTACCCTAATTAACTACCGGATAGAAGGATCCGGTGTCTCACAAGTCGCACTAAAAGAGATCAAGAATACTGCCTGACCTTCCAAATAAGGACTTCCGGTTAATACGCGTGCATTAGTAACGTAGCAACCTGAGTGCTGCCCATGTCAATCGGTGACTGGGCGTGCGGGTTTAAGAAGTGTCTGGTATATGATGCATGCGCATAGCAGCAGGCATAATGCGCATGCGTCGTGATATGAGACGCATGTACTGCCGCAATCAAAAGATAAATAAAGCGCGCATTAGTAACGTAGCAGCCTGGTTGACGTGGGCTCCGCTCAGGCTGCTACGTTACTAATGCGCGCTTTATTTATCTTTTGATCGCGGCAGTACATGCGTCTCATATCAACTTTAGGGTAAGCGATGTGGAGGTACACCCCTCCATGTTTGTTTTAGTCACAGTTGACTGACACTTAGTTTTCCACTTGTAGCCACTCACAATTAGTTACTTGCGCATGATGCTGAGTGTGAATTCTATGTTGTGTTTTGTTTCGCCACACAAACTATTGTTTTTCTTACAGGCACTAGATACAAAGGCCATTTCGTAGTGGAGTGTGATCCTGTCACCCCACACAGTGGATACCCTCTCACCACAGTTTGGTAAGAGTGGAGCCCTCAATGTTTTCACTTAGGTCCTGATGAATGCCGCGGACCCTACTGGGCCACCTGGCAGAAACATGTCGACCCTATTGATATCGGTGGGGGGACAATAATATCCCCAGTTACCGATAACCTTTTGTTTCAATACCATACGGATGCAGGCAATATTAAATTAACTTGACATCTGTAATGGCTTTTTAACTCACTTTTTTTCTATAAGGGCCCCACTTAGTTTAGATGTGCATCCCTGTCGTCAGGTGTATGCCCGCCCTCTATCAAACCATGGTTTTAGAGGGCGAGGACTGGTCTATGATGAAGCATGACACCTGGTGGTGTGTGAGACCAGTCCTTCACTTTTTGTGAGACACCTACACTCACTAATTTAGAAACATTTGCACGTAGATCACCCCACTGGGAGCAACTC